>PVHX01010701.1:0-68527 GCA_004024805.1 Geosciurus inauris | reverse complement strand
TAAAAAATTAAAAAAAAAAAAAATAAGTGCAACCCCCCCCCCCCAAAAAAAAGAGTGTTGCCCTGGGGTCTGTCTTCCTTCTTTATGTGTAGGTCTGATTTTGTTACTCTTCCTCTCTCTTCCCCTATTCCTCTACCTCTTAACTCTTACATACACACTTAATATTTTCTAATTTCCAAAAAGCATAAGTTTTCATATTTAGTGCTCAGAATTTTTACTCTCATACGTTTCATCCTCACTTATTTAACATATTTCCTCAGGAAAGGAAAATGTTGTTGAAGTCCTTACCATAAAACTGTAGTATGCTCTGAATGATGATACTGCAAACAATTGAAATGTAGTTAAAGAGAGTAAGCTTGATGGAGGCAGCAGTCCCACTAGAAAACAGGAAGCTTCCAAGATACATGAGAGGAACAACACACCAGCCATATAGCATAAAGATCAACATTGTGTCCAGAAAGTTGTAATTCACAACAAATGCATCCACTTCACAGTATTTGAATACTCCCTGGGTCATAGAGTATAGAGGTAAAAGCAAGGTAAATGATACTGTGCAGTCAGATAGGTCAGAACACTTTTCTCGATATTACTGTCTTCAATAGATCATAGGACTAATGATTACTATTTATTTTTCCCATTTTTTAAAAAAAGCTTTATAATATGAGCCTGAAGAGAACTACTTCTACAACAGAGAATATTACAATGAGCACAATTATTTTCTGTTTCTTCTCTTTGGAACATTTTTACTTTTTATTTTTCTCCCCATGATCAAAGCCAAAGTAGTTATGTCTGCATTAAACCAAAGTGAATTTTCCTAGAATAAAAATTACCTAGGAAGTAGACTATTTCTCTGAAGATTTGCTGCTGCATCACCTCCCACATTTAGACTGTCTCTTAGTTTGTATCCACCTCAACAATTCAGGGCTCTCATTCTTTAATTATATAATTAAATCAGATTGGTGTAAAGTGGCACATTATTGATACACCAATGGAACAGAATAAACAATACAAAATATAGCTAACTGCACATTTTTAGTTAATATACAACACAGCAATGCTGTATTTCAAATCAATGTAAAAGAGTCATTATTTAAAACAGATATTAGAACAATGGGTTAGACATTTAGGAAGAAATCTGCCTTCCAAATCATTACTTTGTTCTTGCTTAAAAATAAGTTCAAGGAGGAGGAGAAAATAGCAAATGATAACACTAGTGAAGAATAACTTGTGCTGAAGCATGATTTGAAAAAGGAAAGCTCTCTAAAGAACTGACCTATACAATATTAATTTGCAATACTAATTCAGCTAACTCCTTTGTGAGGCTGATAATTTAAAAAAATGCATTATATGTTTTGATAAATTTCAAGTAACAGTTTGAAAAATTATGTCTAAAAAGAATCATTTCTATCAGTTTATTAGCACTTCAAGCATACCTGATTATTTGTTGCCATATTTATCAATAAATACACCCTCAATAATGCAGTTAGGTTTGCTAGACTATATTCCTTTTTTCTTTTTAAGTTATACATAACAGTAGGATCCATTTTGGCATAACTATACAAGCATGGAATATATCTTATTCTAATTCAGACCCCAGTACCTCTCTTTCCCCTTCCTTTTCCCCACACTCTGCTCCTTTCCCTCTATTGATCTATCTGCCATTTGCTCATAATTATTACAAATAATAATAATTTATTATTATTTTTAATTAATTTCTTGTGGCTGTATACAATGTTAAGATTCATTGTGGTATATTCACATATGTACACAGGAAAGTTATGTCAGATTAGTTCCACTGTCTTTCCTTTTTTCTCCCCACTTTCTCATTGTGGGTTAGCTTCCACATATCAGAGAAAATATTTAATCTTTGCGTTTTGTTTTTTTTTTGGATTGGCTTATTTCACTTAGCATGGTAGTCTCTAGATCCATCCATTTACTGGCAAATGTCATAAAGTCATTCTTCTTTATGACTAATAATTCATTGTATATATATGCCAATACTTCTTTATGCATTCATCTGTTGAAGGGCACCAAAGTTGGCTCCATAGTTTAGTTATTGTGAATTGTGCTACTATAAACATTGATGTGGCTATGTCACTGCAATATGCTGATTTTAAATCCTTTAGATATGTACCAAGGAGTGGGATTATGGAGTCAAATGGTAGTTCCATTCCTAGTATTTTGAGGAAACTTCAAACTGCTTTCCAGAGTGTGTGTACCAGTTTGCAGTCCCACCAGCAATGTATGAGTGTGCCTTTTCCCCACATCCTTGTCAACATTTATTACTACTTGTATTCTTCATAATTGCCATTCTGACTGGAATGAGATGAAATCTCTGTGTAGTTCTAATTTGCATTTCTGTTATTGCTACAGATGTTAAACATTTTTTTAAAATATATATTTGGTGATCATTTGTATTTCTTCTTCTGGAAAGTGTTTGTTCAGTTCCTTTGCCCATTTATTGATTGGGTTATTTGGGATTTTTTGGTGCTAAATTTTTTGAGTTCTTTTATGGTCTCCTTCAATTTATTTAGTACTCTGTAGTTTTCATTGTAGAGGTCCTATACCTCTTTTGATAGACTGATTCCCAGTTTTCTTTTTTCTTTTTGAGGCTATTGTGAATGGGGTTTTCCTAATTTCTCTTTCATCTGATTCATCAATGGGAGTATAGGAACACAATTTATTTATGAGTGTTAATTTTGTATCCTGCTACTTTGCTGAATTCATTTATGAAGTTTTCTAGTGCAGTTTTTTGGTCTTCTAAATATAGGATCATGTCATTGACAAAAAGAGATCATTTGAGTTCGTTTTTCTTTCCTTGATGTGTCTTTGTCTGCTTGGTATCAGGGTGACACTGGCTCTATAGAATAAATTCAAAAAAATTCCCTCCTTTTATATTTCATGTAATAATTTGAGGAGCATTGTGTAAATTCTTCTTTGAAGGTCTTTTAGAACTCAGTGAGGAATACATTTGGTTCTGGGCTTTTCAATGTTGGTAGGCTTTCGATAGAGTCTTTAGTTTCATTATTTGAAATTGATCTGTTTAAATTTTGTATAATCCTCCTGTTTCAATTGGGTATGTCATATGCCTTTAGGAATTTGTTGATGTCTTTGAGATTTTATAGCTTGTGGAATATAAATTTTCAAAATAGTTTCTGATAATCCTCTAATATTTCAGTAGCATCTGTGGGGATATTTCCTTTTTCATTACAGGTTTTAAAACTTAACTTCCCCCCTTCCACCTTTTGCTTAGTTTGGCTAAGGGTTCATCAGTTTTGTTTATTATTTCAAAAAACTAACTTTTTGTTTTGTTGATATTTTGAATTGTTTTTTAAAATCTCAATTTCATTGATTTCATCTCTGATTTTAATAATTTCCTATCTTTAACTGATTTTGGTGTTTGTTCTTTTCTTAGGGCCTTGAGATGTAATCTTAGATTATTTACTTGATATTTTTATCTTAATGTATGAGCTCAATGCTATGAATTTCCCTCTTAGATATTCCTTCATACTGTCCCAAAGATTTTGATATATTGTGTCACTACTCTCATTTACTTCTAAGATTTTTTTTATTTTGCCCCTGATTTCTCCTCTTATCCACTCATTATTCAAAAATGTATTATTTAGTCTCAAGATGTTAAGTTTTTATTTTTTATCTTAAAATTGACTTCTAATTTCATATCATTATGATCTGATAGAATGCAAGATATTATTTCTATTTTTTCATATTTGCTAATATTTGCTTTGTGGTCTAAAATATGGCCTAGTTAAGAAAATGTTCCATGTGCTGCTGAGAAGAAAGTATATTCAGTCATTAATGGATAAAATATTCTATAAATATCTGTTGAGTCTACATTAATTGTATTTTTTAGTTCTGCTCCTTGTGTCTTGCTGATCCCTTAAGCAGTATGAAATGACCTTCTTTGTCTCTTCTGATTAATTTTGGCTCGAAGTCCACTCTATCTGGTATGAGAATAGTAACCCATGCTTGTTTACAAGATCTATGTAAATGACATGTTTTGAGGTGAGTCTTTTGGAGAAAACATATTGTTGGGCATTGTTTTTTAATCCAATATGCTGGTCTGTCTTTTGATTGATGAGTTTAGACCATTTACATTCAATGTTATTATTGAGAGATGATTTTCATTTCCTGTCATTTTGATATATTCTATTTTAAGTTGAATTCAATTCTCCTTTGCCTGACCATTCTTCTTACGTAGTTCCTGTCTCTGCTGGTTTTCATTTTCAATTTTTATTTTTTCTTTATGAATATTTTATTGAATATGTTTTGTAGTGCAGGCTTTCTAGTTGTGAATTCTTTTAGCTTTGGTTAATCATGGAAGGTTTTTATTTCATCTTCAATTCTGAAGCTTAGTTTTGCTGGGTATAGTATTGTTAGTCAGCATCCATTTTCTTTGAGAGCTTTGTACATATTATTTCAATATCTCTTAGCCTTTAGGGTCTAGGTTGAGAAATCAGTTGATATCTGGATTGGTTTATCTCTAAATGACAAATTATTTTTCTCTAGCAGCTTTTAAAATTCTATCCTTATTCTCTATGGTAGACATTTTCATAGTAATGTGTCTTTGAGTGGATGTGTTATAATTTTGTTTATTTGGAGTCCTGTATGCCTCTTGTATTTAAATTTCCATTTCATTATTAAGGTCTTGGAAATTTTCTGATATTATTTCATTGGAAAGAGTGTATACTCCTTTAGTTTATATTTATATTTATATTTCCTTTATCTGTCCTGATGAATCTTAACTTTGGCCTTTTAATGTTATCTCATATTTCTTGAATATTCTATTCATGGTCTCTTAACATCTTTTCTCTATGATCACCTTTGTCTTAAAGAATAGGTACTTTGTCTTTGATGACTGAAAATCTATCTTCTAAGTGGTCTAGTCTATTGGTGATGCTTTCCATTAAATTTTAAATTTGGTTTATTGATTCCTTCACTAAGAGGATTTCTGATTGATTCTTTTTCAGAATCTCTCTTTGTTGACATTATCTTTCACTTCTTGTATTTTCTCTCTGATTTCACTCCTTATATTGTTTTTCATCTAATAGAACAGTTTTAACTATGAACATTCTAAATTCTTTCTGACATTTCACCCACTGTGCTGTCAAGGGAGTCAGTCTGTTGTTGAGGCATTTTGGGTTGTTTGGGACATTTGTTCCCTTATTTTTTCATGTTGTTTTCATGTCTATCCAATATGGGTCTGAAGCAGCAGAATTTCTACTCTCTAAACTTGTAGTGTCCCTGTAGCTTTCTAGTACCTCACAGATAAGGAGAAGACAAATCATAGCAACAACAAATAATAAATGCAAACAATATGTAGCATTAAACTAAATACTTAGTTTCTACTATGTCATCACAATGTTGATCAGCACAATAAACCGAAATGTAGGGTCAGCAATTGCCATCAGTAAAAACAGTAAGTAATCATGTATCATATCTGGCATTAAACCAAACAACAAGTGTCATCTATGGCATCCACAACAGTAATAATTACAACAGCATTAATGGTGAGGGCAGGCATTATATAAACCAATTAGTGCTAAAAGATGTTAAGAATAGTTAATTAGAGGAATGACAATGAGACAGGTGGGTAGAAAAGAGTACAATTTCAAAAGGTGAACAGAGAGAATGCAGAAGAGATGTAGTATGTGATGGTTATGAGGGAGGAGGAAAAAAATAGAAGTAAAAAATTAAGGGAGGAACGAATGAGAGAACAATAGAATCTGGCTGTTAGCGAAAGAAAAGAGAGAAGGAGAAACAAGAGAAACAGCCAAATGAAAAACAATATAAAACCAAAGCAAAAGGTACTAATTAAAAATCCTAATGAAGATAAGGCAAGGAAAAAATAACTACATTCAAAAAATTCTACAAGTGAGAAAAAGAAACGTGTGTTTGTGTATATACATATATATACGTGTGTGTATATATATATGTATATATATATATATATGAAACATTCAGTGTATATATCTACACACCCACACACAAAAGAGGAAAAAAAGCTAAAGGAGATTCTTGATGAAAAATTAAGGAATTGCTTCCATTGAGGTGGTCAAGATAGTCAATAAGAATATATGTTCACTATCACCAGTGCAGTGGTGCACACCTGTAATCCCAGCACTTTGGGAGGCTGAGACAGAAGAATCTGAGTTAAAAGCCAGCCTTAGCAATGGCAAGGTGCTAAGCAACTCAGTGAGACCCTGTCTCTAAATAAACCACAAAATAGGGCTGGGGATGTGGCTCGGTGGTCAAGTACCTAAGTTCAATCCCTGGTACCCCCCCCAAAAAAGAATGTATGTTCACTATCTATGTCCAACTGTTTTTTCCCATTTCTTCTTGAGGTATATACTGAGCATGAGAATAGGGGAGGTGGGTTGTTAAACACTTCCTCTTTTTGCTCACCAAGTTGTCAGTTGGAGTTCAAAAATTTTTTGCTTATTAGCAGTATGAGAAGTAGGGTGGGATGAGAAGTACTGTCAGCTGTCACCAATTAGCATGGTATTTTATAATGATTTACTTTCATTTTTGTGCCCATTGTGAATTACTTGAGGACTGAGATGTCTTATTCACAATCTTTATATCCCCAACATCTCTTGTACAGAAAGGAACTTTACTTCTTTTACTCATGTATTTACCCCATCAACTATATTGTATTTGTATCTTGATAACCTCCAATATTTATATAAAATAACAAAGGATGCTACTATTTACTAATAAGCAAAATAATTATACTAAAAGATGTTGTACACTCATATGCTCACTCTCTATATGACTTTCTTAATGTCCAAAAAGGCACAGCAATGGCAATTAGTGGGCAATGGCTTAGCTATGTAAGTGGTAAGGGGCCAAGTTACAAGTGACCCTTATACTTTTAGAGCTAATTTTGGCCAAGGCATAATGGTGAACAAATATATGAAAAACCAGCTGAAACAATATGAAGGAGAAACTTTTTATGAGCTTTGTAGAGCATAGTCTATGAAATAATAAGCCAATATAGTTACACATTACTTGACAAGTTTTATTTTAGGATGTAATTAGTTTAGTGGGAATTTCTATGGGCAACAAAAGGAAAATGACCATTTATGCAATCTCAGATAACACTCACCAGTAGTAAGCAGCAGGGAATGGAGAAACAGATGAGATCCCACAACAAAGCAGAAAGCCAGTAAGTAAGTATATAGACCCCACTCAGAAACTGGATGTGCTTTGCTTTACTGATTCTTTCAATTACTGTTTGGAGACAAAAGCTACCAGCCACAATAGAAATTCCAAAAGCCAAACATTGTACTATTTGCAATCCATTTATAGGCCTATAGAAAATGAAATAAAAGATGAAATAAAGGTAGAAAATGCTGATTTCAGTAGCTATTTTCAAATGTTTATGGTCAGATAGAGGCTATCTTGAGGCTCAATTTCAGTAAAAGAAAAATCATACATACACTGCGTTAGAACCATAAACAGGGAGTGGTTGAGGCTTGTTGGAGACTGTAATAGAAGCTCTAGGGCCAGAGAGTAACATAAAAAGAATGTTGTCTAACACCGCCAGGGATGTTGCAGATGAATGGTATGCCTCATTATTGAACAAAATAGTAAATACTGTTTTGTTTTTTTCAACCTTAATGGAAAGTGCAATAACACAGAAGTCACGACACTCTTTACTTTTCAATATGTAATTCTGCATATTACCTGGAATAAAGAAAGAAATTCTTTACATTACCAACGTAAGTCTTTATGTTATCTAGAAGGCAATTAATCAACATGTTAATACATCAACTAGTACTTACATTGAAAAAGGATTAAATAATCTTCCTTGCCATTCATCATTTCCCATTCCAACTTCCTACAATGGGCTATTTCAAATTTTAACCTTTTTCTTCAAGAATTCTACTCCATCACTAATTCTTACAGTAATCTCACTATATTATGAAAAATCCATAAAATAGTAAATAATGATTCTCTTGTCTAAAACAAACACGATTTGCTCATTTTCAAAAAATGTCTTGACTATTCTAATTTGCATTTCTACTTAAATTTTAGGAAAAGCCTGTCAATTTATCTAAAAAAGTCTGCTGGAATTTTGATAAGGATTGCACTTATCTATAGTAAAATTTGAAGAAGAACTGCTACCCTAACAATAGTCAGTTTTCTAATACATGATATAAAATTTTCTCTTTATATATACAATTTCTTTAATTTCCTCAGTAACATTTAGTAATTTTCAGTGTTAAAGTCTTTTGCTTATTAGCTTAAATTTAATCCTAAGTATTTTATGGTTTTGATGCTATGTGAATTTCGATGTGTGTTTTCTTTCCCTAGTAATTTTCCCATTAGATCTAAGTGGATTTTTTTTTTTTAAAATCAAGTCTGAAAATTTCTGCCTTTTGACTGGAATATTTACTCCATTTATATTTACCATAATTATTGACATGCCAGGATTTATGCTGATCACCTTGCTATTTGTTTCCCATATTCTTATCTCCTTGTTTCTCCACTGCTGCCTTTTTGTGGAAAATATATATTTTTAACTATAATATTTAAATTATTTTTTGTTGTCATTTGACTATTTTTTAGTTATTTTTTCAATGGATGCTCTGGAATTTATAATACAAATCCTAATTTAAAACAATGTAGTTAAGATCTATACTAATTTGCTTCCAAGAGTGCACAGAAATTTGCTCCAACATAGCTCTCTTCCCTCTCCATATGCTATTATAGTACAAATATACCTTTATATATTACAAGTCCATTAACACAGTTTTGTAATTTTTGTTTTATGTAATTATCATTACTAATTTCTTCTTCCTTCATAGGGATCAGAGTTACTGTCTGGTGTCCTTACATTGCAGATTGAATGAGTATCTTTAGTATGTCTTACAGATAGAAAGGTCTGCTGATGATTAATTCTCCACTTTCATTTATTTGGGAATGCCTTTATTTCATCATTTTTGCAGAGGCAATATGCTGGATATACGGTTCCTGGGATGTCAATTTTTCTTTTAGCAATTTGTTCATTCTACTATCTTCTTACCTATATGGTTTCTGATAAAAAACCAGCTATTAATCTTATTAATGAACCTCTTATATGTGCTAAGTCAGTTTTTTCTTCTGTTTCCAAGATTTTCTCTTTTTCTTTGACCTTTGTTAGTTTATGATATGTTCAGGTGATATCCTACTTGAAGTTCATTAAGCATTTTGGATGTGAAGCATTTTGTTTTCATCACATTTGGGAAAGTTTTCAGTCATTTCTTCAAATATTTTCTGCCCCTTTATCGTTCTCTTTAATATTCCCATTATGCATATATTGGTATGCTTGACATTGCCCTACATGTCTCAGATGCTTTGTTTTCCCACCTCATTTTTTTCTTCTATTCCACGTATAGGATAATTTCTATTGACCTACCTTCAAGTTATATAGTTAATTTTTCTGAGTTCCTCTGGTGAAATTTTCATTTCAGTTATAGTTTTCAACTATGGAATTTCCAGTAGTTTAAAAAATTTTTGTTTTTAAAATTTTCTATTCTATTCTTGGTGAGACATGGTTGTCATACTCCCTTTTAATTATTTAAACACATTTCCTTTAGTACTTTGAAAATATTTGTCTGACTGACTTAAAGCCTGTTTACAAAGTCAAATACCTGCCCCCCCTCAAGAATATTTTCTACTGACCCTATTGTTCTGTTTATTTCCCTATTTTCTTGCTAGGGTGCTTAAGGAACAGAAAATTATTTTCTGGAACAAGATAGACATTCTAATTCCAAATAAAAAAGTCAGAAAGAAGAAAGCAGTCAGATGTCCCAAGTAAGTCTGAAAATTAACAGTCCATTCCATTGGACTTTAAGGCTCAAGAGTAATCAATCCTCTTGGCCAGGTGTGGGGGCACACGCCTGTAATCCCAACGGCTCAGGAGGCTGAGGCAGAAGGATTATGAATTCAAAGCCAGCCTCAGCAACTGCGAGGCACTAAGCAACTCAGTGAGACCCTGTCTCTAAATAAAATACACAGGGCTGGGGATGTGGCTCAGTTGTTGAGTGCCCCTGAGTTCAATCCCAGTACACTCCTCAGGCTCAATGTTCTGTCCTTCAAGTCCACTTCAGTGACTCTGCCTTCTGGTTCATAGGGTTGTGACTGTGATTTCCTCAACTTGTCCTTGGGTAGTGGCCCTTCCTCCTTGGCTCTATTTGGTGTCCCCAGCTCTGCTGGAATCAAAGATAGCCTTATCTCCTGTGCTCATGCCCACTAGGCTCCTGGGGGCAGTGACAACCTCTGAACCACCTTCAGGGCCATTTTTCCCTTTACTTGATGTATAGCATGCTTGCAACTAGACAGCTCTATTGTCCCATTCTGTAGAATCCTATCAACCCAACAACCTGCATAAGTCACACAATCTTTTTAACAAATGGTGTCCAATCATACCATTGATACTCTCTCCAGAACTTTCTCTTTTTTTTAAACAATAAAAATGAGTCTTCTCTTTACATTCTCACTTTTTGCTTAATGATTCTGTTATGGTTCAATGGAGATGTCCCCCAAAATTTAATGTGAAACAATGCAACAAAACTTAGAGGTGAAATAATTGGGTTTTGAGAGCCTTAAACTAATTAGCACATTAATCCACTGAAATGATAGGTCAATGGGGGCCTGCCTTCAGGGTTTATATTTTGTCCCTGGAGAGCAAATTTCTCTCTGCTTTCTGGCTGTAATGCCCTGAGCTGCTTTCCTCTGTCACACCCTTTTGTTATGATGTTCTGCCTCATCTTAAGCCCAGACCTGTGGAGTTGGATGAACAAAGACTGAACCTCCTTTATGTTGTTCTTGTCAGGTCTTTTGGTCATAGTGACATAAAAGCTGACTAAAATCCCTTCCTCAATTTCTCTCCTTTCACATTTTACTATAGGTAGCAGGGAGAAGCCAGGACATGACTTCAACACTTTGCTTAGAAATCTTCTCAGGTAAATATCCAACTTCATCACTTTTAAGTTCTATTTTCTACAAAACACTAGAACACAAGTTGGTCAAGTTATCTGCCCCTTTGTATTAAGAATCACCTTTTCTCCAATTTTTAAAATGGGTGCATTATGATTATAAATAATAGGTTTCATAGTGAAATATTCATAAACGCATGTAAAATATTCATATATGCATGTAATTTAATCAACTTCATTCTCCAGTATCTCTTCTTTCCCTCCCTTATTCCCTTTCTCTGAGCCTCTTCCTTTACTGGTTCTCCCTTATATTTTCATGAGCTATCTTTTTAAAATTTTATTCTCTCTAGCTTTCACATATAAAACAGATGACCCTTGACTTTCTGAATCTAGCTCATTTTGCCTAACATAATGTTTCATAGTTATACCCATTTTACTGCAGATGTCATGATTCCATTCTTCTTTATGGCTGAATAAAGTGCACACGTGTACACACAAAATATACCACATTTTCTTTATTCATTCATCTGTTGATGGATACCTAGGCTGGTTCCAAAACCTGCTTATTATGAATCATGCTACTATAAACTTGGGTATGTATGTATCACTGTTAGTATGGTGACTTTAATTCTTTTGGATAAATACTGAGGAGTAGAATATCCAGGTCTTATGATGGTTCCATTCCTAGTCTTTTGAGGAACCTCCATACTGATTTACATGATAGCTGTACTAATTTGTAGTCCCACCAACATTGTATAAATATTCCTTTCCCCCAACATACTTTCCAGCTTTTATTATTTGTATTCCTGATGATGGCCATTCTAACTGGAATAAAGTGAAATCTCAGTATAATGTTGATTTGCATTTCCCTGTTGGGTATCTGTATTTATTCTTTTGAGACATGTCTATTTAGTTCATTTAACTATTTATTTATTGGGCTACTTGTTTTATTGCTGATAAGTTCTTTGAGTTCTTTATATATTACAGATATTAACCCATTATCAAAAGAGTAGGTGGCAAATATTTTCCTCATTCTATGGGCTCTCCACTCCATTGTTTGCTTTGCTGTGAAGCTTTTTAATTTGATAACATTCCTTTATTAATTCTAAATATTATTTCCTGAGCTTTAGAAGCTCCTCCTACCGAGGAGGTCATTGCCTCCAAGTGTATGTTAGAATTTCCTTCTTCTACATATGGATATTGAGTTTTACCCAGCACTATTTGTTAAAAAGTTGTCTTTTCTCCATTGTATGTTTTTTTGTGCCTTTGTCAAGGATCAGATGACTATATCTGTATGGGTTGTCTTCGTGTCTCCTATTTCATTGATCTATGTGTCCATTTCTATGCCTAAAGATTATTTTTAATATTTTTTTAAAATTAGTACTTTACAGATGCACAGAAAGCTGACATTCACTGGGGTATAGTCATACTTGTACATAGTATAGTTTGGTCAATGTCATTCCACTGTTCCTCTCTTTTCCTATCCCTCCTCCCTTTCTCTCAATTCCCTTCCTATGCTCCACTTATCTCCCTTCTATTTTCATGGGATACCCTCACCTTTTTTTCCTTATTTTGGTCTAGCTTCTGCATATAAGGAAAAACATTTGATCCTTGACTTTCTGAGTCTGGCTTATTTCAGTTAGCATGATGGCCTCCAGTTCCTCCTCCATTTGCTAGTGCAAATGCCATAATTTCGTTTTTCTTTATGGCTGAATACAATTTAATTGTGTATATATACCACATTTTTTTGTATCCATTAATCTGTTGACAGGCACATGGGCTGGTTCTGTAACTTAGCTACTGCAAGTTGTACTGCTCTAAACACTGATATGGCTCTATCACTACAGTGTGCTGATTTTAGTTCTTTAGGATAAATATTAAGGAGTGAGATAGCTGTGTCATATGGTGGTTCCATTTCTAGTTTTTTGATATCCACATTGCTTTGCAGAGTGGCTGTACTAATTTGCAGTTCCACCAACAACTAAGTGTACCTTTTCCCTAACATCTTTGCCACTATTTATTATTTGTATTCTTGACAACTGCCATTCTGACTGGAGTGAGATTAAATCCTAGTTTTCATTTGCATTTCCTACAGTTTTTAATAACATGTTTGTCATTACTGGGCCCTGAGTGCTCATATTTGTACCATTATGTTAATGACGATAAAAGTACGCCTCTAACATAATAGCTTTCTCTTTTTGGGGGGGGGCATTTGACCACTGAGCCATATCCCCAGCCCTATTTTGAATTTTATTTAGAGACAGGGTCTCACTGAGTTGCTTAGCACCTCAGTTTTGCTGAGGCTGGCTTTGAACTCATGATCCTCTTGTCTCAGTCTCCTGAGCAGCTGGGATTACAGGCCTGTGCTACTGTGCCCAGCTATAATAGCTTTCTTGAAAGTGTTTTTCTTTTCTATAGCAGCCCTCATTAGAATCACCTTTTAAAAAAAATTTTTTTAGTTGTAGATGGATGCAACATCTTTATTTATTCATTTTTATGTGGTGCTGAGGATCGAACCCAGTGACTCACGCATACGAGGCAAGTGCTCTAGAACTGAGCGCCAGCCCCGGCCCCTACAATCACCTTTAATATCCATATTTTGGCCAACAGTCTCTTTAAGACTAGCTAGGATTTTTTTAAATGTGCACTTTAAAACTCTCCCAGCCTTCCCCCCAAACTAGTTCCTAAGTCAATTCCCCACTATTTGGTATTTGTTGTAGTAGCACCCCATTTCCTGGTATGAAAATATGTTATTTGTTTGCTAAGGCTGCCATAAGAAATACCAAAGGATAATTTAAGTGTCAGAATTTTTTAGTCTGAAGGCTAGAAATCTGAGATCAAGTGATGGCAGGGTTGGTTTCTTCTGAGATCTCTTTCCTTGGCTTTTAGGTGTCTTTCTTCTTTGTATGTGTTCATGTGGTCTTCCCTCAGTGTATGCATGCATATGTTCAATTCCCTTTTCTTATAAGAACACCAGTGATACTGGAGTAGGGTATACCTTAATGACCTCATTTAAATTTAATTACCTTTTCAAACCCTATCTCCAAACACAGTTATATTCTGAGAAACTGGAAATTAGGACTTCAACATATGAATCTGTGTTTGGGGTAGCACAATTTAGCCCATAACTCTCTTTTTGTTGTTGTTGAAAAGTGTACATTCATGATAAATACTGTATATACTAATTCCTCTGCCCCTCATGTTTGTTAAACAACTGTTTTTTAAAAAATGCTGCTTCTCCTTTCTTTAGTGACTTAATGTAGACCAATTTAGTAGATGGTATATTCTCTACAGTATGCAGCCATGGATTTGAGAGATTTTTGAAAATAATTCTTGCTTTTATATTTATGCCTGGCTCCTAGAGGTCAGCCCCAGGTCAGTACATTTAGTGATCAAAAAATAACTTCCTTGAATTCTTTGAATCAGTAAGTTTCCATGATTTGTCAAGTAGATCTGTATATGAAGGCAGACCTTCAAGCTTTAGGCAATTTACAAATCAGCTTCAACTTACTTCATGCTTGTACAGGTCTTCAACATCAATCAGAGGTGACTGACTGAAGCATTCTACTTTTTTTTTTTTTTAATATTTTTTGGTTATACATGGACACAGTGTCTTTATTTTGTTTACTTATTTTTATGTGGTGCTGAGGACCCAGTGCATCTCACATGCTATGCAAGCACTCTGCCACTGAGCCACAACCTCATCTCTGCATTCTCCTTTCCTAGGTCATTTCTGGTCACACATACTACTACCATTGTAAACCTTATAGAACCCCTGCAATGTCAAAACTTGTCAAAGTTCACTGTAGTTATCTAGTTCTTCAGGTATTCCTTTTTAATTTTTGGCCAGGTTCTTGTCTGACCCTGTTGAAATCACAGCATTAGCCACCTGTGGTGATGTTACCAGCAGATTGCTACTAATTTTAGTAATAACCTAAGTATAATGCTTTATTTTATTTCTATTTTTTTAATCTTTTAGAGCTTAGCTTTGATTCAAATCCAATAATAACAATGTTGTTGGAATAGAGATTTTCAAGAATTCAGTAGTTGACAGTATTCTAAGGACAGGGGTTTTAACAGAGCTCCAAATAGATCTGTCCTTGCTGCTAACTGCAAGGCTACTACTAGCTTTTCATGGCTATGGTATCACTAAGCTTATGAGGGAGGGTGATGGGAATGGTGCTAACTTAAAATGCTGCAGTAGTTCTTATAGAGGTTCAACAATTTTTCTTGAATAGATACATTCTAATTTGTTTTCTGCTTTTGGGTATGTCCTGCTTTTGAAAACGTTTGATTTAAATTTTGTTTTACAAATATTTTTGTTCTTTTTATGAGAAAATTGGTTAATTCCATCTTACCCAAAGTTCAAATCATCCAATATTAGGTGTTGGGATAATTTGTGGTATATAAAAGTTAACTAATCAACTATCTTAAAGGGTTACTTTTACCACTAATAAAGAGAATGCAAAGGACACATTCAGTTAGACAAATTAAACAGTTACACAGCCTACCTTCAAAAATTAGTTCTGAAAAGTCAATCTTTTAAGTCTTCAATCACCTGTTTTTAGACTGGCCAATATACTAAAGGACAGCTTTCAGTTATGGGAAACAATATTCTGTCATAGGAGAGCTCAGAGAGATATGTGTATTTTGGTCAAAATAAAAACCAATGCAAAATTGCACAATATAATATTTTCACTCTGGGATGATGCAATTTAGCTAAAAGACTCTATAGCCAAAATGTTTTCATTAATTATTAACTTTTGTGGCTAGCTGTCTCTGGTTAGTTGCTTCTATGATACTGGTAATTAGGAAGGAGAAAGAGTAGCTGAATACCATAGTTAAGTCCTTTCTTTGCAAGTGACAAAAGTCTTCATATAGCAGCAATCTCTTTTCTTCCTATGGGTCTTACCTTTAATTTTCCGTAGTTCTTGATTTTTAGACTTTAGAAAAATCTTAAGATTCTTTATGAGATTCAGAGCCAAATCAGAATTCCCTGAAATTGAGTAAGGCACAATGGTTTGACCATAATGACCCAAATCCATTTCCCTTGCAGGCATCACATCATCATCATTTAAGTTCAGAGATATTAAGAGATATGTAGTGACAAGCAAAATTACTATTATCTGTAGCAAGATCAACTTCCAGTTGCGCCAACTGAATAGTGCCCTTTTTATAAACATGGAACAAAACTGTTGGCGGTAAAGTGGAAACTAAAAAGAAGAGGGAAAAATAGTATTAGTATTAGTGATCCAGGTACAATATACATGTGAAAATACATTAGTGTAAATGTTTCAAAATTTTATGGTAGAAAATATATGCACATAATATAAACTTATTCTTTGAACTGAGCCCAAGAAAACAAGATCATTTACTTGAGTAAGGTATTAAGTGAAAGGATTAAAATGGGGCTTCTGATCTGACTATACTGAAAATCTTAAGATGATTATTAACATGGTATAATACTTATGATTGGAAAATCAAAATTATGTCTTTTTATTTAATATTAAGCTATAATTTTTCTATTTTCTCCATTTTATAAGAAAAAATTCCATAAAACTACTATATTTTCCCTCATTATAGTACATGTACTCTAGTTCATAGAGAAAACATGTCCTTAATTTAATCAACAAATATTTTCTGAATGTAATAGTCCAAGTTCTTGGGTCTAGTCAAAACTGAACAAAGGAAAAACCTACAATGAGAACTTTTCAAAGATATTTTTGAGAAATAACAAGGCTGAGGGTAGCAACTATAATATTTTATCTAGAACCCATTTCTCTTGCATGAGGGAATTAATGTGGTTATTATGGCCTGGTCCATATCTGGCTGGCTAAGCTCCAAACATATTTTAAATTTAGATATTAAACTACATGAACATACTTAAACCAAACATACTAGTGTATATGCTTACCCCAGTATTAAATTTAATGGTAGCAAGTTCATTTAAACTGGAAAAACTTGAACTTCTGGACCTGTCCTTATTCTGCTGTTTGTCTTTTTTGTTTTGTTCCTGAATACTCATTTGGGAAGCTGCCAGCTTATTGACCCTATTCACATACACACATACAAGAAATGAGCACAGATCATTTAGTTTTAATCATAGCCACAATCTATTTTATTTAAAGAATGTTAAACAAGGTTCCAAACTTGGTCTCGCTCATGGATTGGTGATTCTCAATAAACCAGTCAGAAGACTGCTGCCACCTGATGGCAAGGTTTCTACTATTCTGAGGCAATTACAATATTCTGTTTCATTAAGCTGAACTTACTCAAGTTAAATGACTTACCTTTAATCAAAGATATTTGTCTTTCAGGATTTAATGTGTTCTTTGTTTTATAAAACGACAGGGATATCAAACAGTAAGGTTTTTTAATTAGAAAAAAATCCGTATATTTCCCACTACTGCCTATGTTTGAAGCTGGTTTTTTGGGTGTGGATACTTGAGAAGAATGCAGATACACACAAGTAATTATAAACCAAAAAGGGAAATGCTAATTAGAATAATAGAAGAAAAAACACATCAAAGTATATTCAGAAACAGGAGAAGTGGTAAAACACTTGGTGGAAAACACATTATTTGAAAAGGTATATTATTTTCTAAACCACAGAGCTACCAAATGCTTTCAATAACTTTCTGATAGTATTTGTTTAGACTATATTACTAAACTCTGACATTTATAAGTAATGAGTAGATTGATGACTTAGGTATGCATTAAAAACCACATATCAACATAATACATCACTTCAAATAGACTTTAAGACAAGAATCATGACTATCTCAATAGACGCAGAACAAGCATTTGACAAAATACCGCATCATGTTCAAAATACTAGAAAAACTAGGGACATTAGGAACATACCTCAACATTGTAAAAGTTATCCATGGTAAGCCAAGGCCAACATCATCCTAAGTGGAGAAAAATTGAAAGCATTCCCTCTAAAAACTGCAACAAGACAGGGATGCCCTCTTTCACCACTTCTATTCAACATAGTCCTTGAAACTCTAGCTAGAGCAATCAGACAAAGAAATTAAAGAGATACAAACAGAAAAAGAAGAACCCAAACTATCACTATTTTGCTGATGACATGATTCTATATTTAGAAGATCCAAAAAATTCTACCATTGAACTTCTAGAACTAATAAATGAATTCAGCAAAGTAGCAGAATATAAAATTAATACTCATATATCAAATGCATTTCTATACATAAGTGATGAATCCACTGCAAGGAGAAATTAGGAAAACTACCCCATTCACAATAGCCTCAAAAAAATAAAATAAAATACTTGAGAATTAATCTAACAAAAGAAGTGAAAGACCTCTACAATAAAAACTAAAGAACACTAAAGAAATTGAAGACGACCTTAGGAGGTAGAAATATCTCCCGTGCTCTTCGATAGGCAGAATTAATAGTCAAAATGGCCACACTAACAAAATTGCTATACTGATTTAACACAATTCCTATTAAAATCCCAATGACATTCTTCACAGAACTAGAAAAAGAAATTATAAAATTCATTTGAAAAAATAAAAAGACCCGGAATAGCCAAAGTAATCTTCCTAGCAAGAAGAGTGAAGCAGGAGGCATCACAATACCAGACCTTAAACTATACTACAGAGCAACAGTAACAAAAATGGCATGGTATTGGCACAAAAATAGAAATGTAGGCCAATAGTACAAAATAGAAGACAGAGAGAAACCCATATGAATACAGTTATCTCATATTAGACAAAGGCACCAAAAATGTACATTGAAGAAAAGACAGCCTGTTCAACAAAGGGTGCTGGGAAAACTGGAAATCCATATGTAACAAAATGAAATTAAATCTCTCTCATCCTGCACAAAACTCAAAGTGGATCAAAGACTTAGGCACTAGAACAGAGACTCTGCACCTACTAGAAGAAAAAGTAGGACCAAATCTTCACCATGTTGGCTTAGGACCTGACTTCCTTAACAAGACTCCTAAAGTGCAAGAAGTAAAAAACCAAGAATCAATAAGTGGGATGGATTCAAACTAAAAAGCTTCTTCTCAGCTTTTTTCACAGAAGAAATACAATCAATCAACAAACATGAAAAAATGTTCATCACCTCTAGCAATTAGAGAAATTAAAATCAAAACTATAAGATTTCATCTCACTCCAGTCAGACTGGAAATTATCAAGAATACAAGCAACAATAAGTGTTGATGAGGATGTGGGGGAAAAGTTTACTCATACATTGCTGGTGGGACTGCAAATTGGTGCAACTACTCTGGAAAATAGTATGGAGATTCCTTGGAAAACCTGGAATGGAACCACCATTTGACCCAGTTATCCCACTCTTCAGTTTATACCCAAAGGACTTAAAATCAGCATACTACAGTGACACAGCCACATCAATGTTTACAGCTGCTCGATTCACAATAGTTAAACTACAGAACTAACCTAGATGCCCTTCAACAGATGAATAGATAAGAAAATGTGGTACATATACACAATGGAATATTACTCAGCCTTAAAGAAGAATGAAATTATGGCATTTGCCAGTAAATGGATGGAATTGGAGAATGTTTTGCTAAGTGAAATAAGCCAATCCCAGAGAACCAAAGGCTGAATGTTTTCTCTGATATGTGGATGCTAATTCACAATGTGGGGGAGGGTGAAGAATAGAGGTATTTTGGACCAGACAGAGGGGAGTGAAAGGAGGGGAAGGAGTATGGGAGTAGAAATGATAGTAGAATGGACATTATCACCCTATGTGGATATATGATCATATGATCTATGTAACTCTACATCATGTAAAACCACAGGAATGAGAAGTTATATTCCATTTATGTAAGATGTGTCAAAATGCATTCTGTCATGTATAATTAATTACAATAAAAAATATTTTAAAAAACCAATATACCAAATGTATTTTTGAAAAATCTGCTTTAAAATGTCCCCACAGTATGCTTCTTTTATGATACTAAAGGATTGAGAACTACTGTGCTTTAAAATACAATTATTATGTATTTTTCTCTATCATCTTTCAGAATAGATTTTATTCTTTATATTTCATTCATTGGTAATAAATTCCATTAGGATAACACTAGAAAATACAAATAAGTAAAAAGGAAATATACCACTAGTACCTAGTGATAACCCTGATAGTTTTAACAAACATATACAGGGACAGACATACACATACACACTCTTGAAAGCAGCATTTGAATTGTATTTAGTCCATTTACATGTACAGTCATGCACTGCTTAATGACAGGTACATATTCTAAGAAATGCATCATTAAAGTTTGTCAGTATGTAAACATCAGTGTACTTACACAAACCTAGATGGTATAGGGTATTACAAAACTAGGCTACCTGGTGTGTACCCACCATAGTATTTTCAGTTCATGAACTGAAATACTGTTATGACATGTGACTAATGTAATTGATAATATATTTATGTTTAAATCTAACATCTTACCATTTATTTTCTATGCATGTTCTTTTTTAAATAGAGCATTACAGTTATATATAGTAGTTTGGTTCATTTTGACAAAATCATACATGCATGGAATTTTACTTACTCCATTTCAGTCCCTGTTTTCCCGCGCTTTCCTTTCCCTCCTACCTCCCCCTATTCTCATTCCTCTACTCTTGTGATCTTCCTTTTGTTGGCTTATATATTTACTTTTGATTGGTGCTTTCTACATGTCCACAAGGAATTCCATGTGGAATATTTATATATGCATTTAGCATGATTTTGTTAAAATTCATTCTGTATTTCCACATTTTTTCTGTCCCTTCTCCCCCCTACCCAATCTCCTCATTCTACTTCACTGATCTTCCCTATATCTTTATGATATCCAATCCTCAACCTCTTCTTGCCTTATTTTTGTCTAACTTCTGCACATGAGAAAAACATTTGATCCTTGATCTTCTGAGTCTGGCTTATTTCACTTATCATGTTCTCTAGTTCCATCCATTTACCAGCAAATGCCATAATTTAATTCTTCTTTATGGTGGAGTGTACTCCATTGTATATATATACCACATTTTCTTTATCCATTCATCTGTTGATGGGCATCTGGACTGGTTACATAACATGGCTATTGTGAATTGTGCTGCTGTAAACATTAATGTGGCTGTATCATTATAGTATGCTGATTTTAGACCTTGGAATTACACTGAGGAGTGGGATAGCTGGTTTTATTCCTAGTTTTTTGAGGAGTCTCTATATTGCTTTCCAGAGTGGTTACACTAATTTGCAGTCCCACCAAGAATGTATAGGTGTAGCTTTTCCCCATACCTTTACTAGCAATTTGCTATTTGTATTCTTGATAATTGCCATTCTGATTAGAGTGAGATAAAATTTTAGTGTAGTTTTGATTTGCATTTCCCTGATTGCTAGAGATGTTGAACATTATTTCACACATTTGTTGGCCATTTGTTTTTCTTTTATGAAGAATTTATGAAATTAATTAATTAATTATGAAATATATTTTCCCATTTATTGACAGGGTTATTATTTTTTGGTCAAGTTTATTTAGTTCTTTGTATCTTCTGGATATTAATACTCTGAGAAGCAGGTGGCAAAGATCTTTTTCCTATTTTGTAAGCTCTTGTTTCATGCTCATTTCCTTTGCTATGGAGAGCTTTTAAATTTGATGCTGTCTCATTTATTGATTTCCTCATTTTTAAAATTGTGCTTTACAAGTCTTGCAAGGAATTCAGTGCTTGTGCCAATACATTAGAGTGTTAGGCCTACATTTCTTCTAGCATTTGTAGAAAACCTAATTCCTAGGTTTTGATTCCACTTTGACTTCTGTGAAGGGTGAGACACAGGGATCAAGTTTCATTCTTCTATATATGGATATCTAGTTATCCTGCATCATTTGCTTAAAAAGATATATTTTTTTTCCACTGTATATTTTTGGTGTCTTTGTCAAGGATTTGATGATTTTCTGTGTGGGTTTCTCTCTGTTTTCTATTCTATTCCCTTGGTCTTCATGTTTGTTCTGATGCAAGGACCATGCATTTTTTCTTACCATAGCTCTGTAGTATAATTTGAGGTCAGATATTTGTGATGCCTCCAGCATAACTCTTCTTGCTCAGGGTTGCTTTGGCTATTATGGGTTTCTTATTCTTCCAAATGAATTTTAGGACTGTTTTTTTCCTAATTCTTTGAAGAATGCCAAGAATGCCATTGATATTTTGATGGAGATTGAATTGAATCTGTATTAATGCATTTGGTAGTATGGTCATTTTGACAGTATTAATCCTTCATATCTAAGAATATTGGAGGTCATGCCACCTCCTAAGGTTTTCTTCAACTTCTTTTTTCAGTGTTACATAGTTTTCACTGTACAGGTCTTTCTTATCCTTCAATAGATTAATTCCCAAGGGTTTTTTTTTTTTTTTTTGAGGTTATCGTGAATGGGATAGTTTTCTTGATTTCTTTCTCAGCAGATTCATTGTTAGTACATAGGATAGCTACTGATTTTTGTATGTTGATTTTGTCATTATAATGTGCTGTGAAGAAGTTCTTTTTTGATCTTGTCTATTTGGGGTTCTGAATACTTCCTGTATCTGGATGTCATTTAAATCTCAAAGGCTGAAAATTTTTGTTATTTCCCTGAAGAGGTTATCCACACCATTAGCCTGTATCTCACAACCCTACTCAATCCCAATGATTCTTACATTTGGTCTCTAGTTTCCTTGTAGGTTCCCAGCATCTCTCTCATTGGAAACAACAGAAACAATCAATGCAAACAACATACATTAGAATAAATACTGAGTGCCTACTACAACATCTACAAAACTAAATTATATTGGTTTTTGCTCTTTTTTTACTTCAAAATTTGGTACATATAAATTCTTGAATCCTGCTGGACTATTTTTTTTAGCAATATTAATTTCTTCTCTTGAGTTTTATTTGGTCCATTTTCAATACAACAAAACAATGAGATTATAAAATAGAAAATCATTATTTGCAGAAGCTATAATAGTTCTATTTGGAAAACCTTGCAGAATCAAAGATATTAAATAACTTTCAAGTATACTTTTGGTGGGAACTGACAAATGTGTTAAGATTCATATAGTAGTTGTTTTTGTCATTAAATGTTGTAAACAAAATGAGGAGGAACTGCGATGTTTTAGAGTGTAGAATTAGTACATAAATATGAGGGAGATTGTAGAATAGAAGGTAAATTCTGGAAACATCATTCAAGATATGCAAGTATTGTACATATAGCATTTCAAGTGACTAGTAGCAAGTCAAAGGATTTATCATTTTGGGAAAAAACAGTTTAATCCATGCCTCACTTTATACAATATATTCTAAACCACATGGCTGAATCAAAATATGTTAAAAAATATGGCTGATAATTTCAGTTTCCACACCTTAAAAAGAAAACAATAGAAAATGTTGATTTAAAAAAATTGGGGGTTGGCCGGGTGTGGTGGCACACACCTGTAATCCCAGTGGCTTCGGAGGCTGAGGCAGGAGGATTGCGAGTTTAAAGCCAGCGTCAGCAACAGCGAAGCACTAAGCAATTCAGTGAGATGCTGTCTCTAAATAAAATACAAAACAGGGCTGGGGATGTGGCTATGTGGTTGAGTGCCTCTGAGTTCAATTCCCAGTACCTTCTCCCCACCAGGATTGGGGTCTGTAGTTAAAAATAACATGAAAATTAAAAAAGGAAAGACAAATTGGGGATTTGTTTGCAAAATGGTTATCTTCTTAAGAGGAAAGCATAAGAGAGAGAGAGAGAGAGAGAGAGAGAGAGAGAGAGAGAGAGAGAGAGTGTTAGTTTATTTCAAAATCTGTAAGGAGGGCTGGGGTTGTGGCTCAGTGGTAGACCACTTGCCTAGCATGTGTGAGGCACTGAGTTTGATTCTCGGTACCACATTAAAAAAAAACTAAACAAATAAAATAAAAGTATCATGTCCATCTATAACTAATAAAATATTTTTAAAAATCTGTAAGGAAAAAACTCACTTTGATTGAATCTGCCACTTACCTGCTTTGTAAGCTGATATTGTGTAAATTCTCTGGTTTTAGTTTTCATCCCTAAAAATTGAACCCTACTTTACTGGATCATAGTAAGGATTACTTGTCTTTAAATTTGACACTTAGAATGGTACTTTGCAAACAGTAGGCACACAAGTGATGACTTAAACCACTCCAAAAATCTTCATAATTTAATGTCATCACTGTTATACAATCATTGTAACCCCTATTTGCTAAGTATATAAAAGGAGCTATTTATCGTGCAATGTTATAAATAAACATCTCATATTCTTGCTCTAGCTCTTCTTAATCGGAAACTTGGAGAGGTTTGGTAACTTATCTGAGGTCACACAGCTAAAATGTAGCATAATCAGGCTACGATATCAGGTCTATTTGATGTTTATGTCTTTGCTGCCTTAATTGATTAGCATAGAAATAATTACCTTAGAGAGAGCAAGTCATTGTTAACTTAAATTTGACAGTCTCCAAACTGAATAAAAGAACACTTTAGTCATTAAGAAGGTAGGAATGGAGACTGACAAGGCCAATAAACCCCAGGGGAAAGGACTCATCATGGTCCAAGGTCTTTTGTTTTTAAACTGGGGATTGAACCAAGTGAGCATCCTATCACTGAGATACATCCCTATTTCTTTTTATTTTATGACAGGGTCTTGCTAAATTGCTGAGACTGGTCTTGAATTTGCGATTCTCCTG
The DNA here is from genome assembly GCA_004024805.1 of Geosciurus inauris. Classification (NCBI taxonomy): domain Eukaryota; kingdom Metazoa; phylum Chordata; class Mammalia; order Rodentia; family Sciuridae; genus Geosciurus; species Geosciurus inauris. Next base: position 43,890 of record PVHX01010701.1, on the reverse strand, counting down.
CCTCTGCTTCCCATTTCACTGGAATTGCGAGTGTGCACCACTGTGCCTGGCATAGTCCAAGGTTTTAAACTGTAATTTCCCAGTTGCAGGTAGAGCTTCTACCATGGAAATGATAGCTTTAATGAATAAATAACACTCATTAATTAATTTACTCATTGGGAACTATTTCTGAGTATCCTTTACATGACAGCTTCTGTGTGAGGTCCTAAGTATAATTACAGAACAAAAAAAGACAACACCCCTGTCCTTATGGAGCTTTTTATAGCTGTGCTCACATAGTCACTTTCTCATTATAATTTAGTTCTCTACAAAGAGACAAGAGAACATTGCATTGAATGACCAAGAAACCATTTCTCATTATAAATTGCTTTAGTCTATTTTGTGTTTCTATGACAGAATATCTGAGACTGGTTAATTTATAATGAACATAAATTTATTTCTCATATTTTGGGAAGCTGGGAAGTCCAAGATTGAGGGGCCAAAATCTGGTGAGGATCTTCTTGCTGTGAAGGTAGAAGGTAAAGAAAGCACACAGAGGAGCCTGAACTTTGTGGGACATATTCAAGTCACAATATAAATTATCCTTATTACAAATTAATAAAGTCACATTTTAATTTGTATACATTTGTCTTTTATAAACTTAATTTGTGTAAATTTTCCCAAGTCTACTTTGAGGTGCTGATTAAATCCTTAATCCTGAGAGAATGAAGTCTAACTTCAGCTCTGTCATACCCTTACTAAAAAAGGACATTTGGTGAATCCTTGTGACTGCTAAGTTGCTTAGTGACAATGTGAACTCCATAGGTGCTGTGATTTTGAACTTTTACACAGTGAAAGAGACAAACCATATAAAAATTAAATAAATTACAGAAATATGGTTAGGTCAAAATTTTAAAGTCATTTGTACTATACACTACAAGTTAGAAAAGAACTTTACAGATAATACACAGATATTAATTTTCTTTTTTCCTTGACCAACTCTAAACCCTCTACTACAGAAAGACATATGCATCAAGGCCCAAGTTCAAAATCTTTAAATATTTCTTAGCTGAATATATAGAAATATATTAGCAAAAAATATTTCAAAACTCAGTAATACTATGATTATGTCAACTGCAAATGGGGGAATGTTTACTCTTAAACTGATGTCAGGTTTTAGGGGTGGAAATTGTTTTTGTTTGAGGTCATTATTACTTACTTAAGGAAGACTTCTTTCATGGTAGTGATTGAAACTCCAAAGTTGGCAATACCCAGCTCTTCCTGATTCTTTTCCAGTTCATCAAACAGAGCTTCAAACCTGGAACGAGAAAAGGAAAAAAGAAAGAGCTAGTGTCAGTCTAGATAAATTTTTTCTTGTTGTTTTTTTTTAGTTCACTTTATTTTCTAGTAAAAAGAATTTTTTAAAAGTAAGCATTTTCCTCATTTAATATCACTTAATATTCTCAATTGTATTTTTCTCTATTTTCTTAAAATGTATTTTGTGGTTGAATATATAACATAAAATTGGTAATTTTACATTAAGTTTAAGTGCCATTAAGTATAATGTACAACCATTACCATTATCCATTTCCAAAACTTTTTCACCATCTCAAACTGAAACTTTGTACCCATTAAAAAATAACTTCCTATTCTTCCATCCACCCTGATTTTTTCTGCTTCTACAAATTTGCCTATTTTACGTACACAGAATACAATATTTATCTTTTTGTGTCTGACTTATTTTACTTAGTATAATTCTTTCTAGATTCTTTCATGTTGTAGCATGTATTAGGTTCTATTCCCTTTTAAGACTGAATGACATACCTTCTATGAATACACCACAGGTTTTTTTTAAAATATTTTTTTAGTTGTTGATGGACACAATGTCTTTATTTTATTGCTTTGTATGTGGTGCTGAGGATCGAACCCAGGGCCTCATGCATGCGAGGCAAGCGCTCTACCGCTGAGCTACAATCCCAGCCCCACACCACAGGTTTTTTATACATTCATCCATCAGTGAATATTTGAGTTGTTTACTCCCTTTGTGTATTGTGAATAATACTGCCATGCACACAGGTGTGTAAGTATCTATTCAAGTCCCTGCCATCAGTTCTTTTGGTTATAAAACTAGAAGTGAAATTGTTGGATCACATTATAATTCTATGTTTAAGTTTTTCGGGAACTTCCACAGTATTTCAAAAAACAAATCCACCTTTTAACCTTGTAACTACCAATGCAATAGGGTTCCACTTTCTCCATAACCTCAACAAAATTTGCTATTTTTGTGTGTTTTAATTTGCAAATCCTTAATGACTAATGACGTTGAGCATCTTTTCATGTGCTTACTGGCCATCTGTATATCTTCTTTGGAGAAATTTCTATTCAAATCCTTTGACCAATTTTGAAAGTTTTTTTTTGTTAGATGATTTTTTCAATGTTATTTTGTTCCATAAAAATGTCCAGTTATCAGTGGAAAAATGTTTAGTAGATTATTCTTCACTGTAATTCTTATCATGAAACAAATGAAAAGAAGGATGAAGGGTTTACCTTAGCAAATCTATCCCCACTATAACTTGACATTTGATACAAATTATTTTGTTTTTCTAATAAAATAATCAGTTTATTTTCTATATATGTTAAAGACTATACCTATTTGGCAACAGTTACTTTATTTATATATGGTTTTTACATCAAATGGGAAAAAAGAATTCTCAAATTATAGGAAGAAGTGGTGAAATGGGGTTAGTCAAGTAGAAGCTGGCTATTAAATAAAAAATATTTAACCAAATAGCCAGGGTAATTATATGAAATTTTTGTTGTGTTGTATTTATATCAAGGATTCCAAAGAATAGTTTTATCAGGAAGAATTAACATTGCTTTAGGTTCTAAAATCTTCTATAGAAATCAATTAACTTTACTTAAACACATCTCCCATTCTCAATGATGGATTGAGATAGTAATCTCAAAACTCCAATTTCTAAATTTCCTCCATTCTAGGCTGAATTCCATTTCCATCTAACCTTACCTTGCTTTGATTTTTGGGTTTAATGTGACCCTTCTTCCTATGACAATTCTTCACATATTTTAAGACCATTTTCTTGTTCTTTTTAACAATTCTCACAGTGCTTGCTTGGTGTTCACCTGTATTTAAGGCCTCATATGTTAAAGATTATTGTTTAATATTAATAAAATTATTCTTGTAATGCTATTTGACTGATTTTGGTATCAGTGTATATTGGCCTTATAAAACAAGTGAGGAAAAGTTTCCTACTCTTGAAATTTTTTTTTCTGAAAATATTCTTGTGTAATTGTTATTTTTTCTTTCTTTAAATGTTTGGAAGAATCATCACTGAAACCATCTGGTATCAGTTTTCTCTCTTTTTTTTTCTGAGATGAGGTCTAGCTATGTTGCCTAAGTTGGTCTTGAACTCCTGGGTTCAGGCAATCCCTCTGCTTCAGCTTGGGACTACGGTTCAGACCACCATGACTGGTTCATGGTAAGATTTTAAAATATCCTTTTGAAATTACAAAAATTTTATTTATTTTTTAATTGATTTATAACTGTAGATATTTACATGGTTTAGCATGATGTTTCTAATTGCTTAGATATTTGGTTTGTTTAATAAATAAAGGACTTTTCAAGTTAAGTATTTCTTATTGAGTCAGTTTTGGTAATTTGTATATTTGCTCCTCTTTATGATCAATGTGACTAAAGTTTTACTGAATGTACTGATTTTCTTAAAGAACCAGCTTAAAGCTTGTTTAAAAATCTCAAGTTCACTTTTGTTATCCACTGTGTGGATAGGAATCTAGGTGTACATTTTCTCATAAATGCACACATGGAAAGTACTGAGAACTGTGCCTGGCACAAAGCAAATTAACAATTACTTGTAGCTGCCAAAGTCTTAAAATTAACCAAGCAATTCTCATTTTATTTTTTCCCTACAATGATAAATTTCTATGATTTAAATGGGTTATGGCCATTTTATTCTGTTTTTTTTCCCCTTTCTCTTTCATGGGTTAGTTTAAAATAGAATATCTAGATAGTAATAACTTTAGGTAAGAACACAAAAAATGGTATACTCCCCAAAGGACAATGATAAACACTCTTAGTTTCCATGTCTCTTAGCTGGGATGGTAATCTGAGGCAGAATTATTGTTGTGCCTCTACAACAAATTTGATAAATTGTTGAGGTCAAATTTCCTGTTTTCTGTGTTACATCTACTCCAAAGTTTCCAATCAAGCTACTTTTTACTCTTATCATAGTATTTCCCTAGATATGACTCATAATGCAGAAAATTTGTGCACTGGGAACATCCCATTATTTGCTAATCCTTATTAACATCAGAAAGCTCTAGCCTTTAGATTGCAAACCTCTTCCCTCAAAAACAGAAAGAAAAATATCAAATAAGCTGGAATGAATTCAACTTGTGAGGCGATCCGCTGTTCAGCAACAGAAATCTTAAACTGTGAGCTTCCTAACTCTATCTGGCAAACAGCAGCTAGAAACATGGTTTGTTAGAAAAACAATACTCACTAAGCTTGCTAGACCTGGAAAATTAAAAATGATTTCTGGTCACCCCAAAACCATACAGCTCTCTGGATCCATACCTATGTGTATACTCTTTGGGTAGTACAAATGATAATTCATCTCTAATATCATTCTCCAACATGGCACCTGGAACATGAGACTGAATCATTGCTGAGATTTTTTCAACATCACAATGTGGTTCCCTCTGCATGACTATGTGATATCCAGCACCTGAGATAAACCATTTAGATGATCAAATGAAGATGCTTGCACTTGGGAATACCCTTCTGAGACCAAACTTGGCTCTCCAGGTTATCTAGGACTATGAGGAAGAAGACATGGTGTGCCGCAGACATTAGGTAATGACTATAAGTAAGCTCACAACTAAAGCTTAGAAATGCTATTCCAAGAAATAAGATACTGAACAACAGCTTTCTTTATAATTGCAATAATTTTCTTAGAGAATTACAATGATTTAATGTATATATGACACAATCAATATATGAATGAAGGTCCTTGTTATCTACTTATCATTCTTGAAACTAAAATCTTGATAAATACTCATTTAATTATTACTATTGGTTTTCCACTGTATATTAGGCCTGGGGATATAGTAAGGAACACAGCAGATAAAAATTCACACCGATATCATAGCTTACTTTCTAGTCAAAGGAGATACATAATCATCAAATAGAATAAACTGAAACATATGGTGTGTTGAAAATAACAAACAAATGGGCACTGTATCTGCTAAAAACTGATGTGTAATTTGTTATTTCTCACCAGGTGTGGTGGTGCAGGCCTATAATCCCAGTGACTCGGGAGGCTGAGGCAGAAGGATCGTAAGTTCAAGGTCAGACTCAGCAACTTTTAATGACACCCTAAGCAACTTAGCGAGAACCTGTCTCAAAATAAAAAATAACAACAGGGCTGGGGATGTGGCTCAGTGATCAAATGCTCCTGGGTTCAATCACTGGTACAAAATTTGACATTCTCTGGAATCATGACACAATATGCTTTTCTATTATCTTGTCTTCAAGAATCTGATCAATAGAAAATGCCTCCTTTTGCAGAGAGGTGAAGTAGGTAGTTAGAACTGAGTGCTGACACTAACATGGAATTTTCCATGCCATTGAAGAAGTAAATTCAAATCCTAAGATTTAGATTAAAATGTAAAAAATTCAGTTTTAGCAGATTTAAAATTTATCATTTATCAAGAAGGGATCTGAATGCCCTCAAGTATTGTGCCACTTTAAAATATGTAGTCACATACTATGTACTGATTTGTGAATACTATTTGAAATTTTTATAAATGATTTATTTTTAAAAAGCATAGCTGTTTAAATAACCCAGGCATACCCCATTCAGATGTCATAAACCCAGTTTTGGATGTGGAACCCTTTAAAGGCAATTGTTCAAATTCAAACCTGTAAGGTGATAAAAAACTTTGAACAACTAAGGGGGTATCTAAATTGATTTTATAAAAAAAGTTTTCGGATAAATCTGGGTCCTAGTTTTGTAGTCTACAATGAGGTTGTTATTTTAAATTTATATAAGATATACAAATTAGAAATGATAACCAGAATAAAGGAGATAATTGCGAGCTAAATGAACTTCAAATATTAAATAAATGTTCAAAGTAATTCATTCTTAATTATCTTCATTTACATTCACATCATCTTATTTTGGAATCAAATTACTATAATTTTAGCTCTCAAAATTGTTTAATGTAACAATTACATTGTTTAATGTAACAATCTCCTATCAAAGCTGTATACTTATCAAAGTCAAGAACTGCTTTATTTCACTTATGAGATTATGATTTTTATTCTGTACTACATTCTTACTGTCAGCACATTTTAGAGTTATCTCATCATAATGGAAATTTGTCTTTTTCTTTCTTTTTCTTTTTGGTATTGGGGACTGAACCCAGTGGTACTTTATCACAAGCGTACATCCCCAGTCCTTTTGATTTTTTTTGAGGCAAGGTCTTGCTGAGTTGCTAAAGCTGGCTTCAAACTTATGATCCTCCTGCCTCAGTCTTCCATGTCACTGGGATTACAGATGTGCTACTGAGTCTGGCCACACTGGGATGCTGATAGTGGTTTGGCAATTGAGAAACTAAGATCAGAGATGCCTGGTTTCCCTTCTTTCTAAATAAGTTGTATAAATCTACTTAAATACATAATTGCATTCCAGAGACAAACTATCAGTAGGTACCAAAAGGGACAAATAAGCATGACCTTTATAAGCTGATACAAATATTTACTGAGTCTGAAAGTATGTGTTGAAGAACAAGTGATAAATGTATGTAAGGAATATTCAGATTGCAAAGGACCTTAAAAAACAATTATAATATTTGAGGCTTAATTTTTACAACAGAAGATCATTAAAATTTGGAGTATACAGACAAAATATAATGAAAATAATGTTAGAATTATATTAAGATGTCAATATCCTAAGAATTATCAAATGCAGAGAGACCATATATTTGTTTCAGGAAGACAGAAGAGCCATAGCACTGCAGAGTCCCCCTGACCAGGATGGCAATGCGGTCACCCAAGGTGTCAGCTTCATCCATGAAGTGGGTGGTCACTAAGATGGTACGATTCTGTTTATATTGCAGAAGGAGATTCCAGGTGAGTCTCTTTGAGATCGGGTCCATGCCGGATGATGGTTCATCAAGTATGACCACCTAAAGCCAGGAGAACAATTCCATGATCGTTGATAACTGATGCTATGCTACTTGTGGGATTACTTACTATTCAAGGGGAATGTATTTAAGATACAAAATCTAGACTAAAATAGAGGTAAACTTTAGGAAAATAATAATAATCCCAAACCAGGGATAGCAGCTGGGCTAATAATATAAACCCTTTCTAATTATAATCGAGAGGTTTCCTGTTAGATTCATACTATGTCTCAGGTTTTATGCAGCTGGATTTTCTATGCCAGCTGGTAGGAACACTTATTTAGTCCCTCACTTACCTCCCACTTTGTGTGTTCATGACCCCCCCCTTTAAATTCCTTCTTTAATACCTTAGAGCCTCCTATAAGTGCTATAATGATGGAGAGTTTGCGCTTCGCTCCTTCACTCAGTGAGTGTAAAAATGCATGGCGATTTTCCCGCAGATCAAAAATAGACAGCATATGGTCAATTTCCACAAGATTCATCTTTAGTGGTATTCCTTTTATCTAAAAAGAAGAACCAAAATTTATATTGTGCATCCAATTTTATCCTAAAAAGTTATGATCATTAACTTTTCTTACAGTTTTATAGAAGATTCTTGCAGATATATCCCTAGAAACATTTTACACCATTTCTTTCTTTCCTTTGAGACAGGGTCTCACTATGTTGCTTAGGCTGTCCTTGAACTCACGATCCCTTGCCTCAGCCTCCAGAGTAACTGGAATTACAGGCATGTACCACCACACTGGGCCCTAGTTTTATCCTAACATCAATAAAAAATAGCATCTTCTTTCCGTTGCCTCTGTTTATATCTAAAGAAGAGTTCCTAAAACAAGAATTTTCAAGGCCTGGGAATGGAGTTCAGTGGTAGAGTATATGATCATAGTACAAGCAAGACCCTGGATTTAATCCCCAGTGCAAAAAAAATAAAAAATAAAAAAAAGAATTTCCAGAACTTATAAAGATATCTACAGTTCATCAACTGAGTGAGGAAAGAAAACATCTTTGAATGAGTGATGAGTTAACCATTGTAGTCTGAACTCAAAGCAATACAAAACTTACAAGTAAGCAATGTAGTCTAAATAGAGTGAGAATTAAGAAGAAATTCTCTAAGTTTGGTTTGGGAATGGAAAAGGTAATCCCCTATGTTCAGAGAGTAAAGGGGAAATCAATGTTTTTTTTCTGTGTCTTTTTGTGCTCTAGTACATGTTAGTCTAATGGAAAGAATCGGGGGCAAGAACAGATAAGAAGGTGAAGCCTGCAAGGTTCAAACCCTAGGGAAGGGAACCTTCATCTCAGTGTAGTGAAGCTGTCTCCAAAGCGGCAGGGCCAAATTACTGATTTTTTACCACATTCTTACTATCTTTTCTGCAAGTTGGATATGGCATAAATATGAAGGGGGATTTCCAAGTGAAATATAATACTGATTTGAAATGACCGTGAAAAGCTAAGTTTATTTTCTAATTTCTACAGCAACCACTAAAAACATACAAAAGAAAGGCAGTAGTCATAATAGGTAAATTAAAATGCATTACTAAAAATGTTCAAAAACCACAAAAGGTTAAGAAGGGGAAAAAGAAGAATATCAAATAGTGGGAACAAATAATAAAATGAAAGATTTAAATATAAACATATTGATAATTAAATATAAGTGTTCTAAACAGACCAAATAAAAACCAGATTATTAGACTAGATTAAAAGCATAAATTGATCACTGAGTTTCTTATCACAAAAAAGTGAAAATGATATAAGTAGGTTTAATATCAAATGAAGAAAATATACCATGCAAACACAACATCAAAAGAAAGCTGAAATACTTATAGAGTGAGTATTGAGCAAAGAAAATTACCAAAGATAAAATAGGGAAATTGCATATTGATAATTATTTAAAAAAAGACATAATCCTAAATATGCATACACCTAACAGCAAAACTTAAAATACAGAAAAACACTGACAAACATATAACTAGAATAAGAGATTTCATCATTATTTAGTAACAGACAGAACTACTACACAGAAATCAGCAAATATACAGAAGAACTAAAAATAAAATCAAGTTACTGAATCTAATTGACAGTTGTAGAAAATTCTGAACAACAGGATACATATCTTTCTCAAATACATGTGGAACAAATGCAGACCATATACTGGATCATATAAAAAACTTAACAACTATAATAGACTTGAAATAACATAATGTATGGTCTCTAACAAAAATAGGATTAAATTAAGAATAGCAGAAAGAAAACAAGACAACTTTTCATCTCTTAGACATTTAGTAACATACCTATAGATCATCTATCAGCCACAAAAGAAATATCATGAAAAACAAAATATTTTGAAGTGGAAAATATGAAATCAGCATATTACAGCAAATTTGTGGGATGCAGGAAAGGAGAGCTTGGAGGGAAAATCACAGCAACAAATGTTTACACTAGAAAACAAAAATGCCTCAATTTAATTGTCTAATCTCTGACTTTAAGAAACTAGAAAAAGATAAAAAATTCCCAAATGCAGTAAGAAAGAATGAATATGTGAGCATAAATATATTTACATTGTGGATGTAAAATCCACAATGTAGTACAGAAAAATCAGTGAAACCAAAAGCTGGTTCTCTGAAGGGTCATGAAAACTGATAAACCCCTTGCAAGATGACAGAGAAAAAAAGCTGTAGTGCTACTCTAATCAGGAGAGTGTGGTATTTGCAAATGGATAGATATATAAATCAATGGAACAGAAAATAGAGTTCAAAAATAAACCTACAGAAATATGATCACTTAATCTTTGACAAATGTGAAAAAGTATTTCAAAGATGAAAGAATACTGTTTTCAAATAATGGTGTTAGAATAATTTATCTAAATACAAAAAATGAACCTATACCTAAATTTAATACTTTTATAAAGACTAACTCAAAATACATCCTAAATCTAAGTGTAACACATGAACCTATAATAATCTAGAAGAAAATACAGAATAAAATCATGTCCTCAAGATTAGGGTTAGGCATAGAGTTCTTAGAAAAGACATCAAGAGCAAAATCCATTAAGAAAAATGTGATAGATTAAAATTAAATATTTAAAACTTTTGCTCATTTGCTCAAGAAAATGAAAAGACAAGTTACAAACTGGGAAAACATTTGCAAATAATGTATTCAACAAAACATATACATAGACACTGTTGGTAGTATTGTAAATTAGTAAACCCACAATGGAGATCAGTATAGAGGTTCCTCAAAAAACTAGGAATGGAACTGCCAGATGACCCAGCTATACCACTTCTTGGTATTTATCTAGAAGAATGAAAGTCAGCATGCTATAGTGATACATGCATATCTGTGTTTATGGCACCACAATTCACAATATATTCAGTTATGGAACGAACCTAGTATTGATACAGCCAACAGCTGACTGGATAAAGAAAAGGTGGTGTATATATCCAATGAAATTTTATTCAGCCATAAAGAAGAATAAAATTATGCTATTTGCCAGTAAATAGATGAAGCTGGAGAACATTATGTTAAGTGAGATTAGACAAACTCAGAAAGCCTAAGCTCATATTTGGAAAAGCTAGAGAAAAATAAATGAACATTAGAATACAGAAAGATGTCTGGGGTGGAAGGGAAGTAAAGCAGGGTTATGGACAAGTGAAACAGGCCAACACACACACACACACACACACACACACACACACACATGCAATGTGTCAATAAGAGTACAAAAAGGGTGTGTAGGAGCAAAGCTGTAATATATTGAGAAAATGACTCCAGAAGGTACCTCAAATAAAATAAAATGACAAGAACCATGAATGAGAAATAAGATTAAGATAACAAAATTTCCAAATATATACTTTATTCTCCTTCTTCAGCTTCAAAAGACACAAAACTATATAATGTAATAATTGTATTATTGCTTAATTTATAATGCTTATAAATCTAATAGGTATAAGAACACCCAAGAGAGGTATATTGAATAAGGTATGGAGTTATGTAGTGATCTAAAGGATACTGAGCTATATAGAGCTAATATTTCTATGTATAACTGAAATTAACTTACTATAAGAGAGGCATTTTTGATAAGTTACAGTACGTGGTAAGCTCACATATACTCACTAAGGCAACATGTAAAAAAAGAATGTGAAAAATTTGTTAAAAAAATTTAAATGCTTCATTGGCACATATTTAATTATTGTGAAATAAAGGTGTAAAGAGAAAGCTAGAGTAAGAGGCATGGGAGAAAAGCAGAAAATAAATTAATATGGTAGATAGAAATCTAATTATGTCAGTAATAATATGTGAACTGATTAAATAATTCTATCAAAAGTTAGAGATTGTCAACTTGAATAAAAATCAAGATGAAAAGCAACATATATGCAGAATATATTTAAAAATTCTGAGAAATTCAACAAGAAAATAACAAAAATTTAAATATGGACAAAAGACATGAATATTATATGAACATTATATAAAACATTATTATGAACATTATATAAAAGAGGATACTGGGAAATCTAATAAGCACATAAAAGAGATATTCAACATGATTAGATAGTCATTAAATGAATTTTATGTAAAATTATATGGTTTTATGTAAATTAAAACCATAGATACTACCACACACATATGGTTTTAAAAAGTATTAATAGTAGTAAATGTTGGCTACTGTGGTGCAATTGGAATTCTCATACATTGCTGGTGGGGTTGCAAATGATACAGCCACACCAGAAAACAATTTGGCAGTTTCTGACAAAGCTAAATATGTACTTTTCATATGATTCAGTAATACTACTTTGATCAAAATAAAAAAACTTATGATCTACATTAAAAACAGAACAGCTTTAGTCATAATCACCAAAAGCTAGAATTTCCCAAATTTGTCTTTAGACTGTTATACCCTGGCAGAAGCAAATATCAAATACTACTCTGCAATTAAAAGAAACAAACCATACATACACATAACAGCATGGATGAAATTTAAAAGCAGTTGCTCAGTTAAAGAAGCCAGTCTCACATGTTACGTATGACATTGTATTCTGAAAGAGTTAAAGTGCAGTGGTAAAGGATAGATGAACGGGTACAAAGGGAAAAGGGATGATAAAAAGGAATAGCACGTGAGAGTGTTTCAGGGCATTGAAACTGTTCTGTATCTGATTGTGGTGTTTGTTAAGTGTGCTAACTTTCAAAAGTTTGACATCTATACTTCCATGTTTATAGTAGCAAGATTCACAATAGCCAAGAAAAGGAAACAACCTAAGTGTCCTTCAAATAAGGAATAAAAAAATATGGCCCAAATACACAATGGAATATTTCTCAGCCATAAAAAGAATGGAATTCTGCCAGGCTTGGTGGTGCTCTTCTATACTCTCAGTAACTTGGGAGGCTGAGGCAGGAGGATCTCAAGTTCAAGAACAGCCTTGACAACTTAGTGAGACTCTCAGCAAATTAGTGAGACCCTTTCTCAAAATAAAAAATGGAAAGGTCTGGGGATGTAGCTTAACAGTAAAGCACACCCTGGGTTCAATCACACAATCACACACACACAAAGGAAAGAAAAGAAAGAAAACAAAAGAGCTAGAGAGTATCATGTTAAGTGACATAAGCCAATCTCAAAAAAACAAAAGCTGAATGTTTTCTCTGATAAGCAGATGCTGATCCATAGTGGGGTGTGGGGATAGGGAGAATGAAGGAACTTTGGTTTATGTAGAGGGGAGTGAAGTCAGGGGTGGGGTTGTGAGGATGGGAAGGTCAGTAGAATGAGACAGACATCATTACCCTATATACATGTATGATTACACTACTGGTGTGACTGCACCATGTACAGCCAGAGGAATGAGAATTGTGCTCCATTTGTGTATAATACATCAAAATGCAATCTACTGTAAAATAAATTAATTAATTTTAAAAAAAGAGAAAAAAGTAAAAGAAGTCCTATTACTTGTGAATATAAATGGAAATCATTATGTTAAGTGAACTCAGCCAGGCACAGAAAGACAAGCACTATGTGATCTTATTCACATGTGGAAAAGTTAATTTCTTGCAAGTTGAGAGTAGAAGCTGGGGAGAGTAGAAGTGATGGGAGGAATGGGAAGGGGTTGATCAATGAGCACTAAGTTATAGTTAGAAGGGAATCATAAATTCTGGTGTGCTATTGTACAGTAGGGCGACTATAGATAATGATAATCTACTATATATGCTACAAGGCTAGAAGAAAGGATTTTGAATGTTTTCACTAGAAAGAAGTATGTTTAACCTGATTTGAACACTGCACAATATATATGTATCAAAATATCACAATGTGTAATTTTAATGTTTTTATGTAACAGTTAAATCAAATTAATAGATCTGTATATCAAAAAATCAAATTTATTACATAGTTTTATAAAATATATCTCTGACTCACCACAGAGTAGAAAAAAAGGTGTTCTGATAGTGTCAAGTCTTTAAATAACAAGTCATGCTGTGGGCAAAAGCCCAAGTTTTTTCGAATTTCAATCATGTTATTTGAAATGTCAAATCCATTAATATGGGCCTCTCCTCTGGTAGGAGGATAACGACCTAGAATTATGTAGAAGACATGGAAAAAGCTAAGCTTTGTTGAGAGAATATGATTAACACATTGCAAATTAGTGCCTCACATTCATAATCTATTTGTGGGTTACTCAAGAGAGTTAGCACTATTTCCTGCAGAGGAATAGTTCAGAAAAATATAGAAAATTATATTAGGGTGATGGAATTAGTTCTCTTCATTTTCTTTCTTTTCTTTTGTTTATATATACTAACTTTCTACAATGGGCATGGAATATGTTGATAACAAAAATATTAAAATAATTTGTTACATTCTAATATATGAACACTGCAATCAGATAGTAACCTTTGCGAATCATATTAAGTACTACGTAGATACTATGAAAAAACATAAAGACGTGACAAATGTGACATTTGTCCTTTGACTCACTTATCCTATTTAAAAATACTATTAAAATGTTTTTAAAAGTATATTTAAAACATACTCCAAAAAATAAATAAGATATACTCCAAAGTAGAAAACTGTATTCAAAGATGCCTATAAGGATAACTAATTTTAAATAAGACAAATGCTCAATAAAAAGAAAGTAACTACAGCATATGAATATGAAAGATTACTAACACTACATGGACATTGAAAGACATATGGATGACATAACCATAAGGAAATTTTAGTATGTAATTATTGTTTGAAGAGCTGAATGGTAACTGTCATGTTACACAGTAGTAACATTAATGAAATATTCACTTTTATTCATAATTAATAATAAGCTTAAAAGATGTACAGAATGCAGTACTTTGTTGTCATTAGGTTCATTCTTTCCCGTATCATTACACAAACTCTTGCATTTTTAACAATAAATATGATAGCTTAAAGAAGTCCAAGTACCTGTTTCTCTACAGAAAAATAAAACCCCCAGGCCCTGCCAAACAAACAACTGTGTTCAGAACTCCGGAAAACAAAAGGTTTATAGCAACCAAGCATATAATCTAGAAAAAAGTGATTGAAAGATGATAAAAATCCTTGGTGCCATTTAAATTCCTTCTTGCCCTCCCTGCTTGGTAGTAGTCTTGAGGACAGTAGTCTGAATTCCTGATGAGGCTTTCAGGTTCTGGAAAGATCATGGTAGACCTAGTTCTAAGGGAATTGTGTTAACTTATTTTGACCTGACTCAGGATTGCTGAAGGACTGAGCAAAAGTCTTTGTTTTGTTTCAACTAAGTTGGAACTCTCTCAAGGTGGAGAAGCAGGTCGGTGGAGGGCATTTTTAAAAGCAAATGGACAAGCAGCTACAACCTGGGGCAGAAGACAACAGCTGGCGGGCAATCACCACAGCCCCTCCCCCACCTCAGCACAGAATGAGTAGATGAAAAACTCCATTTACAAGCTTATCTAAGGGAAAAGATGGAGTTGGATCATGTATCCAACACTCTGAGTTTCCCAGAGGATACACAGAGGGTAGGCTTCTAAGTGCTGATGGGACACAGCATATTCTAGTCATCTGGGGGCCAGTGAGATGGGGCAGTTGCCATAGCCCCTCTCCTCGGCTCATCACAGAACAAGTGGATGAAACAAACACTTTCAATCTATTGTGTCTTTAAATGTAAAATGAACCTCTTGTAGACAAAGTATAGATTAATATTTTTTAAATCAATTCTTTCAGTATCTTGATTAGTTGAAATCCCTTTGATTAGCTGAATCCTTTGACATTAAAAATACTTGCAAAGGAGGAATTACTTCTGTCATTTTGCTATTTGTTTTGTGTTTGTCCCATCTTTCCTTCATTACTCCCTTAATTTTTCTTTAGTTGGCTTTTTCTAGAGAGCCATTTTGATTCCCTTCTTATTTGTAATCACAAATACATTGAAATTTTAAGAAATGCAATAAATTTAATTGCTTACTCTTTTTTTTTTTTTTTTTTTTTGGTGAGGTGCTGGGGATTGAACTCAGGCCCTCACACATTCTAGGCAAGTACTGTACCACTGAGCTACGCTTCCCACCCTTCAATTTAATCTATTCAGTTTACTATAATTTAGTTTGAACTGACATCATGTTAACTTCAATAGCTTACAAAAACTTTGGTCCTATACATCTCTGTCTCTCCCCCTTTATTTGGTGTCACAAATTACATTTTTATACATATATGCCCAATAGCATAGATTTATACTTATTTTCATACATTTTTAGGTCATACACGATAATGAGTAGCAAACCAAAATACAGTAATATTTGCTTTTATATTCATACAGTTACTTTTACTGAATATCTTTATTTTTTCACATAAGCTTCAAGTTACTGTACAGTCTACTTTCAGTAGAACTAACAGCATTTTGAAAAATGCTAAATGTTATGCTAATGAACTCCTTCTGTGCTTTTCTGAACATGTCTCAGTTTCTCTATTACTTTTAAAGGGCAGTTTTTTCATATACAGAATTTTAGCGAAAGAATTTCCCCTGGCACTTAAATGTGTCACCCCAATATCTGCTAGTCTCCATATTTTCTGATGAGAAATAATCTATTAAAAACTATTAAAGATCCTGTGTATATAAAAAGTTGCTTCTCTGCACTGCTTTGAAATTTCTCTTTTGATAGTATGATTGCAGTATATGTAAACTCTTTTGAGTTTATACAGTTTGAATATTCAATAAGCTCCTTGGATATGTTGTTCATCAAGTGTGGAGTTTTTGACTCCACAGTCAAATGAACAGTCAAATGAACCTTCCAGTTTTCAGCCACCTTCACTTTTTGCTCTCCTTATGAAACTCCCACAAATGTGTGTGTTGGTATGATAGATGGCATTTCAAAGGATCCTTTAACTTTTGTCACTCTTCTTAATCTTTTAAAATTTTTGTTCCTCAGACTGGATAATCTGTTGTCTCATCTTCAAGTTAGCTGATTTTTCATTTTGTATGCTTAACTCTGGTGCTGAGATCCTCTAATAAACTTTTATTTCCTTCATTGTATTTCTTGGTTCCAGGAGTTCTCTATTTGGTTCCTTTTTATAAAACCACTATTTCTTCATTGGTAGTTTCATTTAATTTTTTTTCTGATTGCCCTAGGTTTTTATCTATAGTTTCCTTTGAGATAGCTGATTTAAAGATTTGTTTGTAGGTCCTTTCTCTGGACTTCCCTCCTCAGGACTTTTTTCTGTCTATTGATTTTATTGCTCAGAATGCACCAAACTTTCCTATTTGTCTATCTTATGATTTTTTTTTTTGCTGTTGTTCTGCTTTTGTGGTGCTGGGGATGGAATCTAGGGTCTCATACAAACCAGGTGAGAGCTTTACCACTGAGCTACATCTATCCCCAGCCTTACCTTGTGATTTTTCTGTTGAAAACTGGGCATTTTTTATATCATAATGAGTATTTATGGAAATCAGATTCTCTCCTTTGTCCAGTTTGTTGGTTTACTTGAGAATCCCATATTTTTTCTTTTGATGACTTTTATAAATTATTTTAGAAAATACTGCATTCTGTATAATTTGTGTTTAATTTTGATAGAGAAATAACTCAGTTCCTTTAGTTTTCACAGAGATTATCTTGAATGACAGGAGCTAAAAGCAAAACAAAACAAAACAAAACTACCTCTCCAGTTTTTAAATATTAGCCCTTGTTGGGGGCACTCCTAAAGTAGACTCAGTCAAAAGACAGTGCATATCACTCCACACACAAATTAACACACTAAAACTTCAGCTGTACTTTAATACAAATGACAGAAGAGATAAAAACCTCAAACCAAAAACTAGGTTCCAGATGGGAACTGGGGAGGCCCTCAGGTGTCACTCACATCCATTCATTCCAACAGCAAAACAGAATTAACACAAAGGATGTGAAGACTACACCTACAAGGGGTCTAAATCTAGATTACCCTAGGACACATTGGCAAGAGAAGGCTGTACACTAAAAAGACCCATATGTAAGAATGGAAGAGAAATTCATCCCAACAAATGCACAAAACCCAACATAGGAATACAAGAAATATGAAAAAATAAGGTAACATGATGCCTCCTAAAGTTCATAATTCATCAACAAAAGACTCCAAAGATACTGAAGTGGATGAAATATCAGATAAATAATTCAAAAGAATGATTATAAAAATGATCAATGAATTCTAAGAGAACAAAGACAAACAACTGAATGAATTAAGGAAGCAAATACAGGACATGAATTCCATGAAGAGATAAAGAACAAACAGAAATCTTGATAATGAACACATAATGTATCAATAAAATGACTCTCAGTTGAGTCAGAGTAGACTGTTCTGAAGACAGAATCTCAGAGCTGGAAGACAATGTGGCCAGCCTTGAATAGCCAGACAATATTAAAGAAAAGAATACAACCGACTATGACCAGAGTATATACAAACTCTGGGACAACATTAAGAAACCAGGTTTAAGAATCAATGGAATTGAGGAGTGTTGTGAGATACAGGTTAATGACATGGATAATCTCTTCAGAAAAATAATAACAGAAAAATTTCCAAACCTTGAGACTGAGATGGACATCCAGATAAAGGAAGTATTGAGAACCCAAATAGACAAAATTAAAAAAGAACTCCACAGCACAATAAAATTAAAATGCCTACCATACAGAATGTATAGAATTTTAAAAGCCTCCAGAAAAACATCAGGTCACATTTCATGGCAAGCCAATCAGAACTGCTTCTGATTTCTCAGCACAAACTCTCAAAGTGGATGTGTTCCAAGTCCTGAAAGAATATAACTGTCAACCAAGATTGCTATATCCAGCTGGGCACAGTGGCACATGCCTATAATCCCAGCAGCCTGAGAGGTTGAGGCAGGAGGATCACAAGTTCAAAGCCAGCCTCAGCAATTTAGCAAGTCCCTAAGAAACTTAGTGAGACTCTGTCTCAAAATAAAAGATAAAATATTAAAAAAGAGTGGAGATGTTGCTCAGTGGTTAAGCACCAGTGTTCAATCACTGGTACAAAAAAGACAAAAATGATTGCTGTATCCAGCAAAACTATCCTTTAAAATCAAAGAGAAGGAAAACTTTCCAATATAAGAAGAAACTAAAAGAATTCCTCACTACTAAGCTGGCACTACAGAACTTAAAGAAATACTCCATACAGAAGAAATAAAAAACAAACCCCAAAGCTCACAAATAAACAAATGTCATTTGGACAGTACCTAAGCAAATGAGAAATAGGACCAAATTAAACATTAGAAATATACCAAAATGGCAGGAATTGATAAACATCTCTCGGTGACATTGATGCAAGTGATCTCAACTCTCCAATTAAAAGAGACTGACAGAATGGATTAAAAAATATGTTGTTTGCAAGACTCAACTTACAGAGATAGGTACAGGTTGAAAATAAAAGGATGGAAGGTGATATATCATACAAATAAAGCCAGAAAACAAGCAGGAGTAGCTAATTTCATATCCAACAAAGCAGACTTCAAATCAAAATTAATCAGAAGAGCCAAAGATGGTCAATGCATACTGGTAAAGGGAACGAACAATCCAACAAGAAGATATAATGATAGTAAATATCTATACCCCATTTGGTGCACCTAATTACATAAAATGGATACTACACTCAGTTAAAACCTCAAATAAACCCCAGTACAATAATGCTGGATGATTTTAACACTCCTCTCTGAATAATAGATAGGCTGTTCATACATAAATGCCGTAAAGACTCTTTGAACCTGAAAAATACACATTAAATGGAATTAACAGGCACCTATAGGATATTTAATCCCCAAATAGCTGAATACACTTTCTTCTCAGCTAGTTATGAAATGTTCTCCAAAATAGACCATATTTTAGGCAACAAGGCAACTCTGAGCAAATACAATTGATATAATTAATATAATTGATATATGCTCTTATCTGATCATAATGGAAAAAATTATAATGCAACACCAAAAAAACTCTTACAGAAACTAAACACATGGAGACTGAATGACACACTTTTGAATGATGAAACCATGACAGAAAAAATCAGGGGAGAAATTTAAAAGTTCCAAGAATCTGATGAGAATATTGATACAATATACAAGAACCTCTGGGTAACTTTGAAGGTAGGTCTAAGAGAAAAGCTTGTAACTATAGCTACATAAGAACATCAGAAGGATCTTAAACAATCTAATGATGCATTCAAGGCCCTTGAAAAACAAGAACAAACCAATTACAAAATCAGCAGAAGGAATAAAATAATTAAGGTCAGAGCCAAAATCAATGAAATTAAAATTTAAAAAGTATTAAAGAAAAAACATGTTGATTCTTTGAAAAGATGATAAACACTCCCAAATTCATTCTATGCAGCCAATATCACACTCATATCAAAATAAGATAAATAGACATCAGTAAAAGAAAACTATAGACCAATATCCCTGATGAACTTAAGATGCAAAAAAAATCCTTAATAAAATAATAGCAAATAATATTCAACAAAATATTAAGAAGATTTTACATGATGACCAAGTTGGTTTTATTCCAGGGATTTGAGGATGGTTTAACCTAGGGAAATCAATAAATGTAATTCACTATATGAATAGAATTAAGGACAAAAATCACAGTCATCTCAATAGATACAGAGAAAACCTTTGGCAAAATTCAGCACCCATCCATGACCAAAACACTGAAGAAACTAGGGACATAGGAACCTACTTCAACATCATAAAGGCTATATATAAGAAATCTAAAGCTAGCATAGTGAATGAGGGAAAACAAAGCACTTCCTTAAAATATAGAACAAGACATGGATGTCCACTCTTACTATTTCTATTCAATATAATACTAGAAATTCAGCAAAGTAGTAGGAAACAGAATCAACAGACAAATCAATAACTTTCCTACACACCAATAATGAATCTGCTGAGAAAGAAATCGGGAAAATGTTTCCATTCACAATAGCCTCAAAAACAAAAACAAAAAATAATAATGAATACATCTAAACGGGGAGGTGAAAGATCTCTGCAATGAAAACTATTGAACATTGAAGAAAGAAACTGAAGAAAACAAGAAGATGGAATGACCTCCCATAATCATGGAAAGGCAGGATCAGTATTTCTAACACGGCCATGCTACTAATAGCAATGTACAGACTCAACACAATGCCACCAAAATACCAATAATATTCTTCACAGAATCAGAAAAAACTTTCCTAAAATTCACTTGGAAGAATAAAGACCATATAGCCAAAGCAATGCTATGACAAAACCAAACCAAACTAAATAAACAACAACAGCAACAACAACAAAAACCCCCAACAAACAAAAAACCCCAATTCTGGAATTACCACAATACCTGACTTCAAATTATACTACCAGGCATAGTACTGGCATAAAAACAGACACACAGACCAATGGAACAGAACAGAGTACACAGAGACAAACTCCCAAGGACCCAGTAATCTTATCCTTGACAAAAGTATCAAAAATATACATGAGAGAAAAGACAGTCTTTTAAAGAAATGGTGTTAGGAAAACTGATTACCCATATGCAGAAGAATGAGACTAGACTCTTATCTTTTGCCCTGCATAAAAGTCAGCTCAAAATGTATCAAAGACCTAGGAATTAAGATCAGAAACTATGAAACTCCTAGAAGAACATATAGGATCAACATACCAACATATAGGAACAAACAACAACTTTCTCAACAGGACCCCATAAAACTCAGGATATAATGTCAAGAATTTTTTTTTTTTTTTTTGGTACTGGGGATTGAACTCAGGGGCACTCGGCCACTGAGCCACATCCCCAGCCCAATTTTGTGTTTTATGTAGAGGCAGGGTCTCACTGAGTTGCTTAGCGCCTCGCCATTGCTGAGGCTGGCTTTGAACTCGTGATTCTCCTGTCTCAGCCTCCCTAAGTGCTGGGATTACAGCCTTGCTGTCAAGAGTTAATAAATGGAATGACATCAAATTAAAAAGCTTCTGTACAGCAAAAGAAAAAAATTCAAAATGTGAGAAGAGAATGTAAATAAGAAAACCTTTGTAGCTAATTATGACAAAGGGTTAATATTTAGAATATATAAAGAACACAAAAAACTAACATCAAAAACCAAATAATCCCATTAATAAATGGGCAAATAAACTAAACAGATATATCTCAGAAGAAGAAAAACATATGGCCAAGAAAGAAATGAAAAAAATATTCAACATCACTAGCAATTAGGGAAACGAAAATCAAAATTACACTGAGATTTCATCTCACATCAGTCAGAATAGCAGCCATCAAGAATAAAAACAATAATAAATGTTGGAGAGGATGTAGAGAATAAGAAACACTTTTACACTGTTGGGACTGTAAATTAGTACAACTACTATGTAAATCAGTATGGTGGTTCTTCAAAAAAAAGGTATGGAACCACCATATGAACCATTAAAATATTTTAAAAGATTCTGATTTCCATATTTTTCATATATGTATCTTTTACATATATATCCAGCTATTCCACTCCTCTGTATTTATCCTGAAGAATTAAAGTCATCATACTATAGTGATACAGGGATACCCATGTTTATAGCAGCACAATTCACAATAGCCAAACTATGAAACCAGCCTAGATATCCATCAATGAATGAATGGATAAAGAAAATGTGGTATATATTCACAATGGAGTTTAATTCAGCCCTAAAGAAAAATAAAATTATGTCAATTGCATGAAAATGATCGAACTAGAGACCATTATGTTATGCTAAAACCAAACTCAGAAAGTCAAAGGTCCTATATGTTTTCTCTCATATGTGGATGATAGAGAGAAAAAAGGAAAAAAAAAGTGTTGGGGGATCTCATGAAAATCAAAGGGAAATCAGTAGAGTAGAGGGAAGAGACCATGGAGAGGAAGGAGAGGAAAGAAAGGGGAAATACTGGGGAATGATACTAGTCAAATTATTCTATTGTATGCAGGTACAAATATGTAATGATTAATCTCACCATTATGTATAACTATTATGCACCCATTAAAATATTTTAAAAGATTCTGATTTCCATATTTACATATATATCCATACGTGGCATTACTAGATAATATTGTAATTCTATTTTTAAAGATTTACTGATATATAATTGATATTTTCCACACATTTAGTGTATACTTCCTAATAAGTTTAAAGACTAATGATATAATCACCATAACCAATATACTAAATATATCTACACCTCTAAAATTTTATTGTGCATATTTTGTAACAACACTTAGCATGAGATCTGTTCTTTTAACATATTTGAAAATGCATAATACAATATTATTAGCTTTACGTACTATGTTGTAATACAGATTTCTAGAAACTTATTCATCTTGCATAAAAGAAACTTTATATTTAGTGAAAAGTAATTCCCCTTTTCTGGATACCACCTGTACCCTGGAAACCACCATCCTATTCTCTGCTTCTATGGGTTTGCCTATTTTAACTATCTCATATAAATGGAATCATGCAGTATATGTTCTTTTGTGACTGGCTGATTTTGCTTAGCATAATGTACTCTTCAGTTGATCCATGTTTTCACAAATGGAAGAATTTCCTTCTTTATTGCTGAACAATATCCCATGCTGCATGTGCATGCATGTACGTACACGTACTCACACACACACATACACACACACACACTTATTTTCTTTGATGATCCATTTGTCAATGGATTTTATCCATTTATTCTATGTTATCCAATTGCAGCACATCCTTTCTATTCCTGAGGCATCAGTTTTATATGATTAATTACCTTTACCAATTTCATATATTTGTATTTCTTCTTCTGCAAAGTGTTCAGTTCCTTTGTTCATTTATTCACTGGGTTGTTGTGTGTGTGTATGTTTGTTTTTTGATGTTAAAGGTTTTGAGTTCTTCATATATCCTAGAAATTAATGTTCTGAGGTGCAGGTAGCCAAGATTTTCTCCCATTCTCTCTTTTCACACTATTTATTGTTTCCTTTGCTGTAAAGTTTTGAATTTGATGCTATCCCATTTATTATTAATTTTACTTATACTTTAGGAGTCTTAATGAAGTAAGTTCCTGAGCCAATATGCTGGAGTGTTAGGCCTACATTTTCTTCCAGTACATGCAGGGTTTCTGATCTAATGCCTAGGTCTTTGAGTTTTGTGCAGGGTGAGGATAGGGGTTCAATTTCATTCTGCTACATATGGATTACCAGTTTTCCCAGCACCATTTGTTGAAGAGGCTATTTTTTTCCAAGGTATGTTTTATGTGCCTCAAGTATAAAGTAACTAACTGTATTTTTGTGGTTTTCTCTCTTTTATTCTGTTCCACTGGTGGTCTTGGCTGTTTTGGTGCCAATATCATGCTATTTTTGTTACCATAGCTCTATAGTATAATTTTAGTCTGGTATTGTGATGCCTTCTGCTTCACTCTCACTCAGAATTGCTTTGGCTATTCTGGGCCTCTTATTTTTCCAAATGAATTTCATGACTGCTTTTTCTGTTTCCATGAAGAATGTCATGGAATTTTGACAGGAATTGCATTGAATCTGTATAGCACTTTGGTAGTACAGCCATTTTGACCATATTAATTCTGTATAGAGGGGCTGGACCTGCACCTCAGTGGCAGCATGCTTGCTTGGCATGCGTAAGGCACTGGGTTTGATCCTTAGCACCACATAAAAATGAACAGATAAAATAAAGGCATTCTGTCCATCTATAACTACAATTTTTTTAAAAAAGACCATAGAGGGTCTTTCCATCTTCTAAGGTCTTCTTCAATTTCTTTAATTTTACTGTAATTTTCATTATAGAGGTCTTTCACCTCTTTAAGATTGATTCTCAAGCATTTTTTTTTGAGGCTATTGTGAATAGGATGGTTTTCCTAATTTCTCTTTCAAGTGATTCATCATTGTACTATAGAAACGCAATTGATTTATGAGTGTTAGTTTTATATACTGCTACTTTGCTGAATTCATTTATGAGTTTTACAAGTTTTGTGGTAGAGTTATTATTATTATTATTTTTTGGTCTTCTAAATATATAATCACATCATCAGAGAACAGAGCTAGTTTTAACTTTTTTTTCCTGTTCATATCCCTTTTATTTCATTCTTTTGCCTAATTGCTCTGGCTAGAGATTTGAGAACTATGTTGAATAGAAGTGGTGAAAGTGGGCATCCCTGTCCTGTTCCTGTTTTTAGAAGGAATGTTTTCTGTTTTTCTCAATTTAAAGTGAGGTTGGTTTGGGGTTTGTCACATGTAGCTCTTATCTCTACTTTTCTAGTGTTTTAATCATGAATGGATGTTGTACTTCATCAAATGCTTTTCTGCATCTATTGAGATAATTATGTGATTCTTGCCTTTTGCATAATTAATAAATCTCAATTTCTTTCAGGTTGGTTATTGGAGATTCATTTTATTTTGATCATATCATGCTTTCTTGATTCTTCATCTTTCTTTTTTCTTTTCTTTTTGGTGGTGCTGGGGATCAAACACAGGGTCTTGCGCATGCTAGGCAAGCATTTTACCCATGAGCGATACCCCAAGGCCCCAGTTCTTTATGTTCTTTGTATGGTTGCAGCACTGTCTACACATCTGATGAAAACATGACTTTTCTGACTCTCAGAGCAATGCAGGCAGTAGTAGGATGACTGTCACTTTTTCTTTGTACTTAGCTATCCCAGACATGTGGACTTTGCCAGTTCTTTGGTACTTTCTATGAAAAAAGAAGGAAACTGGCACCTCAGGGACTGCACTCAAAGGCTGTGGACAAGACTCCATTCACTTCATTCCTTTGTGGAGGAAGAGCCTCGTTTTCTGCACCTTTACCCAACATTGCAGAGTAGCTTTGCCCATAAGAGGATTCCTATCTCTTTCTCCTTGTTCCTAGTTATCTCCTGAGCTCTATGAATCTTTCAGTACTCTATATGAGGTGATACAGAAACTGGCTCTTTGGGGACTTACTGAAAGGCTGGGAATAAGGCACACTTGACTTTCCCTCTCCCTTGGAGAAAACACTTTGGTTCTGCACCTTTCCTCAATCTTGCACGACAATATCTACGGTAGGAGAATATCTACCCCTTCTTTTTAATTCCTAGCTGTCCCAGGTATGTGAACTTTACTGTCCTTTTAGCACTCAATATGAGGTGAGATAGAGATTGGACCTTCAGATGGTACACTGAAAAGTTTGGGACAAGACTCCATTCTCTTCCTCCTTCTTGGAGGAACATCCTTAATTTTGTGCCCTTTCTCAATCTCTCAGATCAGTGAAGGCTGTAGCAGTACATCTGTCCCTTATCTTTTGTTCTTAGATGTCACAGATGCTCGAGCTCTACCATTCTTTGAGCTTTTGATATGAAGTGAAACAGTTATTAGTCCTCTGGGGAGCGCACTGAAAGTTCAGGAGGCTGGGCGGCCAGATGCATTTTCCATTCTCTCCTCTCTCACTCTCTAAGGGAGAAATCACAGGTCAAAGTGATCTTCTAGTCTGTGAGCTAAGCTTCCTTGAAGACTCACATGGGAAAAGTAAATTTGCTCTTTTTACCTGTATCAGTACAACTTTCTTCATATGTATGTTTGCTCAGAATGCTACATTACTTAACTGGATTTTGAATTTCCCATAAAAGTATTTTAATGCAAATATGATGGTTACTTTGATTTTTCTGGGAGATCAAGAGCAAGGACTTAGTAGCAAAACTCGTTGATTTTCACTTAGATGGAATCTAACTTTTGCTCTGGATAGAGGTGAATATATACATACCTGTAAGAATAGACAAAGTTGTGGTCTTTCCTGCCCCATTATATCCCAGAATAATAGTGACCTGTCCCTCATATACATTCAAAGACAAGTCATTTATTGCTGTTTTGCCATTGAATTCCTATGGAATAAAAGAAATAATAATGTCATTTATCACTATCATTTATTAAAGTCAAACACAACCCCTATCCTTCAAAGAAACATCAAATATCATCAAACTCATGTTGTCAATACAGGATGATGTATGAACTATGAACAATATTATTAGATGCATTAATTTTAAAAGAATGAAAGTGGACTCTTATCTTACACCACACACAAATCAACTCAAAATGGATTAAAGATCTGTGTATTAGATCTGAAACTCTAAAATTCCTAGAGAAAAACAAGAGTTTCCTCCTTGACACTGGCTATCAAGAATTATTTTTGGATATGACCCTGAAAGCAAGGCAACAAAAGCAAAAATAGACAGATGAGATGGTATCAAATCAAAGCTTCTGCACAGCAAAGGAAACTTCAGGGTAAAAAGACAAACTATGAAACTGGAGAAAAATATATATATTTAATATATATATTAAAGAAGATATATTTGATAAGGGATTAATTTCTAAAAACTATAAAGAACTCATCTAAAGCAATAGTTAAAAAAACACAAAGAACCCAATAAGGGTAAAAAACTGAAATAGACATTTTTCCAAAGAAGACACAAAAATGACCATCAGATGTATGAAAAGTCACTCAACATCAGTAACCTTAAGGACAATGCAAATCACAGCTACAATGAGACATCACCTCATATCTGTTAAGATGGCTAGTATCAGAGAAAAAAGATAAATGTTGGCATGATTGTGGAAAAATTTGGGATCATTTACTTTTGATAGGAATATAAAATGGTTTAGCCACTATGCAAAATAGTTTGCAGGTTCCTAAAAAAAATTAAAATAGATCAATCAGGTGATCCAATCAACTGACCTCTGGGAATTAATATCAGGATCTCAAAGAGATAGCTACATTACCACATTCATTGTAGGTACATCTGTACATTCACTGCAGCATTATTTACAATAGCTAAGAAATGGAAACAACTCAAATGCCTTTTGACAAGTGAAAGGATAAAGAAATGTGGTATCATGTAATGGAACATTATTCAATCTTAAAAATAAGGAAATTTTGCCATATGCAAAAACATGGATGGACCTGCAAAACATTATGCTAATAGAAACAAGACTGTCAGAGAGGAACAAATACCCCATGATTGTAGGCTCTACAATCATGCTCTACCAGGAGGCACCTAAAATAGTAATAAATATACAAGTACAGACAATAAATAGACTGGTAGTTATCAGGGATAAGAAGAGGGGAATACAGGAAGAAGTTGTTCAATGGGTATAAAGTTACAGTTATATGAGATAAGTTCCAGGGATCTGTTTTACAGTATAGTGCCTATAGTTAACACTAAGATATTATGCACTTAAAAAATGTATTAAGAGGAAAGATCTCATGTTAAGTGTTCTTACCACAAAAACAAGGAAAAAGAAAACCTAAAGGAATACAAGGAAATTTTTGAATATGCCTATTAACTGGATTGTGATAACACAAGTGTAGACATAGGTTCAAACTTGTATAATTAATTATATATAGTTTTTTGGTGGACCAAATATACCTCAATAAATCAGGAGAAAAAAACCACATCAGCCTAAAATCTAAAAGCCCATGATACTAGATGAACCTAAAAATCTGCCTGTCTACTACGTCTGTAAGTATACTTACTGGCAACTCCTTATATAAACCACCTTAAATAAACCACTGGAACCATTTTGTAGTCATTCAGCTTCAGCTCCTGTGTGGGCTGGATCTATCAGGCACTCCATGCTTTTTTAAAACTAATTCTGACTTTGTCTTATTTCTTTACTATTATTTCGGATTTTATTTTCTCAGGTGACTTATCCCCTCCTGCACAGGAAAAATTACCCTGGTGAGGCACTGGTCGCCTCATGATAAGAAACCTTAGAAAAAGGTGGTAGTATTACCAAATTGACAAGAAACATCAGGACAGTATGCCTACAAACTCCTTAAGCCTGGGTTTCTCAAGAGTAGTATCATTGAAATTTTAGGCTAAAAATTCTTTGCTGTAGTGGGCTGTCCTGTGCTGTATAGGTTGTTTTGCAGCATCTCGTCTGTACTTTCTAGATGCCAGTATTACTCCTTTATACACCTTCCTCCTTCCCTGGTTGTAACAACCAAAATAGTTACAGATTTTGTCAAATGTTCTTGGGGTTGCAGGGCAGGGGCATCATCACAGTTGAAAATCAATGCCCTAGGCAAATTAATTGTCTTTCATAAATTCAATTACATACTTTATAGATGCTGATAGTGTGATAATCTGTTTCAGTCACCATCCCTCCTCTAACCTATAGCTCTGCATCTCTAAATACCCCTTAGAAACACATATATACATATACACAAATATACAGTATATCTATAAATATTTGATATCTCAAAGTAACATTTAAAAATCTGAAGTATCTATACTCATCCATACTTCAGTATATCTATAATATATCATATCCTTTGAAAATATACTCCTCAGTAGTACTAACTCAGTAAATGGCCTGCAAATTCACCTAGATGTACAAACCAACCAGAAAAACCTATGCATAATTTTACACGTTTCCATTGCAATAAGTAACTAATCCAACTAATTGACATGGGTCTGAGGTGACCATTCATTTATTCATGAGGAAACTAGCTGAGGTTGGAGAAAAAACATTTAAAGATAGTCTTTGATGCCTTCATAGGGCCATAAAATGGTGTTTATTCTGCCAGCCAGACTATAAAATTCCAGGATTAATAGGGTACTGGGTAGATTCCAAAACAAGGTCTTGCCTCAAAACTGAGGAATAATTTAATATTATTAATACTTAATACTTTGCTTAATACTGTAGATTAAGCAAAGCAGACATGAAAGAATCAAGCTGTTTCCAAGTAATTTCATTGTTTCTAAAAATAAAGATCAAGAGTATTTAATGAAATACAAAAATGCCTAGTACCCTAAAAAAGCATAGATTCAAGGGGATCAAAAGATCCAAAGGATAAGAAAACTACTTCCAAAGAAAATCATAACCAAATTGCATAAAACCAGTGATAAATGTTTTGAAAGGTGCCACAAAAATGCATCTGTTGGGAAAAAAAGATAAGGTCTAAAGCATATTTTTCATTAGAAACAATCCATTTGGAAAGACAGTGGAACAACATCTTTAACCTAAAATTCTATAACCAATGAAAATATTGTACCAAGTTTATTTTATTCATATGAATTAAAAAATAAATATCACTTATTGCCAAGCCTACCAAAGAGTCAAAGAAATGCCTAACAGTTGTGCAAATAAGACAATATTTGTAAAAAATATATCTATATTTACATATTTTTATTAATCATCGTTTCAACCAAGCTCTGACTCTTGGAGTAGAACTGTACTGTAGATGACTCAAATTAAATAGCTCTCTCACTTGTTTTCTTGGAATGGTTAGTTACAAACAATCCCAATGTGCAGTATATGACTTTCTGTACCTGAAGGAAAAGAGATCTTTGCAACAATACCTTATGTAAATGTTTGATCTGGATACCTGCTACCAAATTAATAGGTTCAGTCTCAAAATAGATGTTTCTCTGAATTCCTTCATGGCCTCCAATGTTTTTGTTCTCTCTAATTCTTGGTTTTCGAAACCAGTATGAGCGCTACAAAGAAAGTCAAGATGTAATCACAAAAATCAGCATTAAGAAATGAAGCCCTCTATCTAAACAGACTTCTAACAAATAAAATGATCAATAACATCCCTACAAAGAAAAGTCCAGAACTGTATGGCTTCATTGGTGAATTATGATAAATATTTAAACAAGAATGAACAATTTTTCTAACCCTTCCAAAAATATTATAGGGAACACTTCTTAACTGAGTCTACAAGATTAGTATCATTCTGACATCAAAGTCATAAAAAGACACAAGAAAGGCAAAATCCAGAAAGGATTTATAAGATCCTTATGAACATAGATGTAAAAGTCTTCAACAAAATACCAGCAAGCTGAATCCAGTAGCCTATTAAAATTATTACACTCCATTACAAAGTGATATTTATCCCAGGAATGCAGGAATGATTCAACCTACAAAAATCAATCAATGTAATACCCCACACTAACAGAACAAAATGAAAAAAAAAAAAAGCCATGCAATTATATCAACTGACACACAATAAAAACACTCAGAAAACCAGGAATAGAAAGATGAGAATTTTCCTAAAACAATAAAGGACATTTATGAAAAACAAACAAAAGAAACCTCCAGCTAACATAATACTCAATGATAAAAGATTTAAAGTTTTCCCTTTAAAATTAGGAACAAGATAAGAACAACTGCTTTCATACCTGATATATACCATTGGGAGTTATAGCCAGAGTAATGAGAAAAGAAGATAATAAATAAAATCCATCCAAATTGAAAGGAAGAGGTAAAACTATTTAAAGGATAACATGATCTTACACACAAAAAGATCCCCAAGAGTTCACTCATCCACTCACATTACAGGAGCTAACAAACTCAGTAAAAATACAGTGTATAAGATCAACATGTGAATATATACCAGGATGAACAATCCACAAAGAAATTTAATTCCATTCACAAAATAGCATCCAAGAACAAAACGCTTAGGAGTAAAGTTAATCCAAGGAGATAAAAGACTATACACTGAAAAGCATAAAGCCTTGATGAAAGAACTGAAGACCAAATGAATTGAAAATTCATGAATTTAAAAATTGAGTATTTTACAAATGGCAACACTAGTTAAGTCAACCATCACAGTATAATCCCTACCAAAGTTCCAATGTACATTTTTGCAGAAATAGAAAACCTGATCCTTAATTCATATCAAAGTTCAAGGACCTCACTTTTTTTTTAGGACCTCTTAATGAACAGAACAGTCCTGAAAATGAAGAACAAAGGTAGATGAGTCACACTTTGATTTCAAAACTTACTGCATGGCTACTAAACAAAATAGCATCATAGTGGAATAAAAATATTCACATAGGCCAACAGAATAAAGCTGAGGGTCAAGAAATAAGCCCATACATCTATGGTCAATTGATTTTCATCAACCGCGCCAACATCATTCAATAGGGAGGTGAATAGTCTCTTCAGAGAGCAGTATTGGGGTGATCAGTATACCCATGTGCAAAAGAAAGAAGTTAGACTGTACCTCACATTGTACATAAAAATTAATTCAAAATGAATTAATGGTCTAAATACAAAAGCTACAACTATCAAACTCTTGGGAAAAAACACAAGGATAAATCATCATGACCCTGGAATTTGTTTTCTTAGAAATAATACCAGTAGAATATATTTTGATATAACTAAAAAGAATCAATAAAAATCTCATTTTAATAAGTTAGTTAATATACTAATAAAGATCCAAATAAAGCAAAAAGAAAGAAAAAGAATACCAGATATACAAGCAACAAAATAAAAAATGTATAAATTGAATTTCATCAAAATTAAGAACTTTTGGGATAAGAATGTGACTCAGTGGTAAAGCACTTGCCTAGCACACATAAGGCCCTGGCTTCCATCCCCAGCAACAACAAAACAAAACAACTGTGGGGTTAAAAGACACTATGAGTGAAAAGACAACCCACTGCATGGGAGAGAATATTTGCAGACCATGTATCTGATGAGGGCCTAGTATGCAGGATACATAAAAAAAACTTAATAAATGGGCACAGGAGTTGAACACATGTTTCTCTAAACAAGATATAAAAATGGCCAATCAACATATAAAAAGATCACAATATTATTAGTTATAATGCAAATGTCATAAAACCACAACTAGATACTATTTTATAACCAAGAGGATAGCTATAATAAAAGAAAAAAGGAAAAGAAGACAGTTAAGATGTAGAGAAACTGGAACACCAGTAACTCACTTGGGGAACATAAAATGGTGCAAAGAATTCCTCAAAACATCAAATAGAATTTTCAAAAGAACTAGCAGTTCCATTCTTGGCTATATAGCCAAAAGAACTGAAAGCAGGTATTCAAACAAATACTTGTGTTCGTAACAGCACTATTCACAATAGACAAAACATGAAAATAACATATATGCCTGCCAATGGAGGAATGGATAAAGAAATTGCTCCAAATACATACAGTGGAATATTACTCAGCTATAAAAAGGAATTTTTAAATACTGATGACTGCTACACCATGGATAAACCTAAAAAGCATTAGGCTAAGTGAAAGCAACAGACACAAATGGTCAATTATTGTATAATTATATTTATATGAAGTATCTCAAACAGGTAAATCCACAGATAAAGCAGATTAATAGTTACCAGGGGCCTGGAATGGGAAAAAATGGGGGAGATTCCCTCATGGGTCAGGGTTTTACTTCTGTGGAATGAAAATATATGGAATTTGGTGTAGATGATGGTTGCATGTTGTGAATGTAAACTGTGAATATGGTAAGTGCCACTAACTCTATTCTCTTTACAATGGTTAATTTTATTTATGTGAATTTTACCTTAATTAAAAAGTTTTAAATGAGAACAAGGAGCAAAGATTCCTGAGAACTGGAAAACACTGGCTTGGTTCACTTTGTGAGATGGAAAAAATTATAGCATACTTTTAGAGACTGTATTTTGCAGCAAAGTTATCAACAATTTTGAAGCAAAAGCTGTTAAAATGCAATATTCAAGACAGAGTGACAAAATGCAATTGTGAAAAAACGAGATCACAATCAATGCCTAACTATCACAAGATAGTAAATTACTGTTCATTTTTTAATAGTAAATTACTGTTCATTTCAAAATACTGTTCATGCCAAAGATGAGGTTATACATGTTGTACATGTATTACCTAGTAATGGTATGGAAGTGTGTAGGACAAGATGCAGGTGCTTTCCTACTCAAAGTAAAGTGGTTCAGCCACTGAAAGGAAGCAAGTGGTGAAAACTAGAATATGGGAAGTACAAAAAATCCTCTCCTCCTTAGGATCTAAGATAATTTAGATGTGAACTCCCTTTGCAGACCTTCATGTTTCTTCATTCTCCAATCGTATCCACTATTTATCATTTGGCTACAGAAAGGTTAGAGTACTCACAGTTTTAATCAGTGTCTTACAGATGTTGTGCAGCTGTGTAGGCAGGAGGCTTTAAGGTATATTAAGAAGGGCTAGCATTTCAGTATGGATGGTATACAGATAAGAAAGATTCTGCACTTGACATTTTAGTTGATTATAAATGTTATGAAATAAGTTCATGAAGACTATGGATTTTTGCAACATTAAAACTCACCAGAAGGAAAAAGTACCATGGTTGAGGCACGCCAAACTGTCCAGGAAAGACAGTTTCTACATACCAGGTAACAAGGCCGTATAAGAAAGCATCAAGTAAAAGCATTCCCAACATATAGCCAAAGATGAGGTTATCATCAAGACTGGCTGGTGTCCAAAGGTTATGCCATTTAACACCAATCTCTGAAATAAAAAGGAGATATTTATCATAGATGAATGCTCTGTGATTAAAATAGCAAAGAAAGAAGTTTGATGTTCTAAATTTTGACACTTTGAATTATCTGCTGATAACACTTCATTCAGAAAATGATGGAATTTGAAACAATACTGGGTTTCTCTCTCCTCCTGCCAAAACCTTAAAAAAATAAATGAGAATGATTAAAACAAGATAAATAATTGAAACAAAAATAAGAAATAAAAGAAGAGTCAGGGAAAAAGCAAACCTATTAGATTCTATCCCGTTATTCTTCTCATGCTAAATTCCCATTGAAATAACCATGAGGATATACAAATTTGGAAAAATATTCAACAGCACTAAGAGATGAATGCTGACTACAGAGCAGGAAAAAAAAAGTAGTTCTGCTTAGCTATAGCACAGATGGAAAGGGAAAAAGCAACCAAAGGAAACTAAGTAATTCTATTCTCTTCTACCTTCTCTATCTCCAGACAGGACAGCATAAGAGGAGAAGTACTAGGGCTTATAATGAACCCCTTGTTCAAAGAGGTAAGACATAAAATGATAATGGCCTGTGAATCTCATCTGCCTTTCAAATTTAGCCCTCTCTTTTCTGTAGACAATCACTTTGAGAAGAACTTCTATGAATATTATGTCTTTCAGAAAAAAGGAAATAATCTGAGAAAAAAACATTTAGAATTAAAAATGAATCAAAATGAAGCCATTCTAAGAGGCAATGAACAGTAATTTAGAAACCAAAGTGGGGAAAAAAAGACAGACACAAACTTCAGAAGTTTCCCATACTTGCGAAGTCTTCCCACCCTATATCTTACACACAACAGGAGTTCCTGAAAGATAAGATTTATAATATATAAAAGAAACAAGCCGGGCATGGTGGTGCAAGCCTGTAATCCCAGCACTTAGGGAGGCTGAGACAGGAGAATCACGAGTTCAAAGCCAGCCTCAGCAATGGCGAGGTGCTAAGCAACTCAGTGAGACCCTGTCTCTACATAAAACACAAAATAGGGCTGGGGATGTGGCTCAGTGGTTGAGTGCCCCTGAGTTCAATCTCCAGTACCCCCCCAAAAAAGAAACAGTAACTAAATAATGTGAAATAAGCAATCATGATAAAATAACGATTTGCAAACTAAGAGTACATGTCCTCTTTCAGAATAAACCAATGAAATATCACATCTAGATAAATTAATGTGAGCTTTTAATGTTTCATTTAAAAACTATGAATTATACAAGCATCCATAAATAAAATCATATGTATGCATATATACAAATACATATGTGTGTGTGTGTGTGTATTTTTCTGAACGACTACTGATTTGTAGGTTTTTGTTCACAAATGAGAAAATTAAGTATCCTCAATTAATCCATTAATCAATAAATACTACAAAACTCCCACTGAATTCCAACAGGATTTTTCATAGAACTAGACAAAGTGACCCTAAGTGGAAAGTGAGAGTAATTGAAAAATAGCAAGGTAGGATAAGACTAACATATTAAGACGATACAAAGAAACAGATTCATGTATATATGAGAATATGATGTAAAAAAGGTGGAATTAGAGACCAGTAGAGAACAACAAATTATTTAGTAAATGATTTAATTCTATGTTTAATGAAAAGCCAAATATAAAATTTAAACATTTAAAAATTTTAAGTATAGCAGTATTATATTTATGACTCTGGGTATGGAAGGATTTCTTGAACAAATCTAGATAAACAAAGGAAAAAACTTTGGGTCATTTTGATT
Source organism: Geosciurus inauris (assembly GCA_004024805.1). Classification (NCBI taxonomy): domain Eukaryota; kingdom Metazoa; phylum Chordata; class Mammalia; order Rodentia; family Sciuridae; genus Geosciurus; species Geosciurus inauris. The sequence goes on along the minus strand of PVHX01010701.1, from coordinate 8,218 downwards.
ACAAGAAATCAAAACATTTTGGGAAAATGGGACCATGAACAAGTTAAATAAGCCACAGACTAAAGACTTAATTATTTATAATACCTACAAAACACATAGATGATTCAAATGCCTTTATGTAACAAAAAGAATTCTTCCCTCCACCCAAATGAAACACACTGATATATTATTTTTTGGAAAGAACAAAGTAAAATAATTTGATGGTATAGGGGATACAAAAATATGAAATAATCACCTATGTATGAGCCTAGATTAGTTAGTAAATCTGTTTCTCCTTATCTGACATTGTGTATGTATCCTGAGAAGATAGAAATACAAATGTCATTTTGGAAAATAGGTCCATTTTAGAAAAAAATAAGAAGGAAAATCAGGTCTCTATACTTCAACTGAGAGAAGAGTGAAAGTAAGCTGGAGAGGACAAGAACATGGGTCTTAGGTTTCTTGTCTTAGCGGTATCCCAGAGAAAGGTTCGGATGGATCAATTAGAAGTAGCTAACATTGTAAGAGACAGCTAGACAGACAGACCTGAAGTAATGAGTGCTCCTAGCTCCTAATATTTTCAAAGTGGCATTGCAAGGTTGTAGAAATTTCTAAGTGTGAAGGCCAAAGAAGCTCAGTGAGGGCCAGTGAAAAGCAAAGAACTGGATAAGAGTAAGGTTTGGGAAAGTGGCCATAATCATGCTCTCAAATAGATGGGGTACCATTATGTTGTGTCAATGGACCACACATACTCAGTCATACTTCAGTTAGTAAGGATGATATAGCAGCTTAGGCTAAGCATTCTACTACAAAGGCAAAAGATCCAGAGGATACCACATAGATTTTAGGGCCTGCCTCCCCACAACCATAAGAGATCTCATATATTTCCACATGTATCCATGAAATCTTGAAGAATACATGAGAAGAGAATCTTAAAAAATGACTTATTCAGATGAACTTCAATAGCCTGCTGGACTGGACTTAAAATTACATATAATTTCTTTACCCCTATAGTGAATAATTTGGAGAAAAATTAGTTATAGAAAATAAATAAGATATATACATTTGCTTTGAAGTGTCAGATTAGTATAATGCATTACTTGAAAAGATGTGAAAAACTCAGGTACTGTTGGTGAGAGAATAAACTGTATATATATAACATTAATCAAAATTAAGCTATAAATACTTTATTAGATAGCTTTTTTTTTTTTTTTAATTTCGAGGAAGGATTTTGCTATGTTTCCCAGGCTGGTCTCCAACTCTTAGCCTCAATTGATCCCCCCATCTCAGCCTCCTGAGTAGCTGGAAATAATGCACCCAGCTTAGTTTCACTTTTTTTTCTAGTACTGGGAATAGAACCCAGGACTCATGCATGCCAGGCAAGCACTCTACCATGAGCCACATGCTGGGTTCCTAGCTTAGCATTTTTATAACTATAAATTTATTTTTCATGCATTTGTACTGTTATTGTTAATGGGAAAAAACTGGAAACTAAACATGAATTTATAGGAACTAGTTAATTTATCCATTTTTAAAGAACATTACACAACTTTGTAAAAAAAATGAAACATATCTTTTAAAAATATTTTTTAGTTGTAGATAGACACAATACCTTTATTAATTTATTTTATATGATGGTGAGGATCGAATTCAGTGCCTCACATGTGCTAGGTGAGCACTCTACCACTGCGCCACAACCCCAGCCTGAAGCATATCTTGATATGGAAGAGGTTCAGGATATATTACAAGTGAATGAAGCAAGTTATAGAATAGAATTTCTAAAATTATTTTATTTGAGTGTAACAGGTGGTTTATTGTTGGATATTTTGACTTTACATACTTTTGATTTTTTTTCACATTTCACAAAATTACCTTTACAATAAATAAATAAATCCAGGGAAAACTAAATATATGTTCTTACCTTCTCATCTCCTGTCCCTATCACTCACAGCTTCACCTCAACACCTCCCTAAGAACTAAATCAGGAAGGCCAATGTTGCAATGCAAACACTCACCTTTTATTTCCAACTTGATCAGAAGATTAATTCCCAGTGCCAGTGCAACATTTGAGCTGAGACAGGCAGCCACCTTTTTACTGACAGGTAAGATTCCATAGTGTTGAAAGATGAAGTTAAATGGAAAGAAACTGGCAAAAAACATCAGATTTCCAACAGAAGCAACCAAATGGGCTGTAAATAAGGAGGACATTATCAGTTTAAGGAAATCTGAAAAATAATAAATCACAACTCTTCTTTTTTGGGGGGGAGATACCAAGGATAGAAACAAGGGGGACTCGACCACTGAGCCACATACCAGCTCTTTTTTTGTTATTGTTTTTTATACCTTTTTAAAATTTATTTATATTTATGTGGTGCTGAGGATTGAACTTAGCACCTCACACATGCTAGGCAAGCGCTCTACCACTGAGTCATAGCCCCAGCATGTTTTCTCACATTTTTTCTACTTTATTTAGAGACAGGGTCTCACTGAGTTGTTTAGGGCATTGCTAAGTTGCTGAGGCTGGCTTTAAACTCAGGATCCTCCTGCCTCAGCTTCCCCAGCTGATGGGATTAGAGGCATGCACCACTGCACCCGACACAACTTTCTATAACAGAGTATTAAACTATAAGCCTTAAAAGAAGGGGGAATTTATCTTCCCTTTTCACCTTTATATCACCAGTACATACTATACAATATGTGCTTAGTAAATATGTATTGAGCTTTGCAAAATGGTAGAATGGAGGTAAGTGACAAATCTCAACTCCTCCAGTTTGGAATCAAAGCAGTGAGAGAATACCCAATTGCAGCAGGAGGTGGAAGACAGAGGGAATCCACTGAGATACAATATTGGACAGTCACTGACTCAGAGGGACTGGGAAATTGTGGTTACTGGAACAGAATACAGAAAAGCATTTGCTAACTCCAAATCTGTACCTGCAGCACCAGGGCAGGTCTGGGAGGAGGAGTAACAAAGTTAGAAAAAGGGAGAGGCAAAGTGACAAGCTTACTTCAGAAACAGCAGTGGAAGAGAAAGTAAAAGTGAGTTAAGTTGGAGCAAGAGCTACATAGCCTTTTGGTGAGAATGCCCAGTTTCTTTCAACTTGTTGAAAACTGTGGTGGGCAAGCTCTATGCTACGCCCTAATGACTAGCCATTGTGTATAAATGGGAAAGGCACAAAGGAAGGAGGAAACATGTTATTGGTTTACAATTACTGTTGGTTCCGCGAACATGCAGCTCGTGGTCACGATTCAGGGGGCTTACGTGCCTTGCCACATGGACAGCTGTTATCTACCTGCATTGTCTCTGATTGGCCGAAGGGCCCTATTAAGTTGAATGCTTGTTCCACAAATAAACGGGTGCCTGCTCTGACTGTACCCCCTAACAGCGTCTGATTGTCTTGTGACGGCGGAAGGCGAGGCTGGGAACGGACGGCTAGTTGGCTCCAACTCTTCCCAACTTCCACTGCGAGGTGAATGTGTGGGTGCCTCTTGGAACCACGGGCTCCGGACGGACTGCGACCCCCGCAGGCAGACATTTTGTAGAGACCATATTCTATAGTTCTGAAAGGAATTAATTCTCTACAGCTTCATCCCACTTAGATACCATTCATAGGGAATGCCTTTGAAATGGGCCCTCTGAGTAACCTGTGTGTTGGAATTACTGTGAACTGAAGGCTGCTGAGCCAACTTCTGCTGCCACTGCTGACAAGAGGACTGGGGTGTATATCACCAGTACATACTACACAATATGTGCTTAGTAGAACATAGAGGATGACAGTGCCAGGGATCGTGGTGTTAAGGGAGTGGTGCTCAGTGGATAGCTATGGCTGCCCCAGAAGCAAGCTGATGCAGTGCATGCCAGTATACTTCAGAGGTGGCCAACTACCCCACACACCAGAAGTGCACTGTCCCCTTGTGTACCAGTCATTAACTGTCACCACATGGGCACAAGAAATGAGTTGCAGCTAAACACCTCCTGGACATGGGCTTCCTCGCATCTCTCCCTCAGGGCCACTATGTTCTGCATACCACAAAATCCACATGGAGGAGCTCATGCCAATTTTTATTGTTCCAGGTGTGTGAAGCATTTCTACCAGTCAACTCAAGGCTGCAGTCCTGACCAGAAAGAGACCTGGCTAGTAGGCCTCAGAAAATCAGGGGCCATTTCCTTTGAACTTCTTGACAGCAATTAGGTACCCAGACACACGAAGCAAAGGTGAGAGCCTCTTAGGTTTGTACAGGAGATGTGTGTGGACAGACACCAGGACCTACATTCTATAGTTTTTGAAGCAAAAAGCTAAATTTTATATGGAGAAAAACTAAATATACAGCAGAGAAACAGCTGGTATGGTTGCTACCTCCATTCTTAGAGAAACTTAAGAGGACAAGCCAAGGAGGCTTGTAACAAAATGAAATTAAACCCCTATGTCTCACCCTGCATGAAACTCAAAGTGGATCAAAGACTTAGGCACTAGCAGAGACCCTGTGCCTAATACAAGAAAAAGTAGGTCCAAATCTTCACCATGTTGGCTTAGGATCTGACTTCCCTAATAAGACTCCAAAAGTGCAAGAAATAGGATTAAGAATCAATAAATGGGATAGATTCAAACTAAAAAGCTTCTTTTCTGCAAAGAAAACAACAACATGAAGAGAGAGCCTACAGAATGGGAGAAAATCTTTACCACATGCACCTCAGATAGAGCATTGATCTCCAGGATATATACAGAACTCAAAAAACTTAACACCAGTAGGAAAGATGGTGGAATGTGATGGACATCATTACCCTAGGTACATGTATGATTGCGTGAATGGTGTGACCTTACTTCATGTACAACCAGAGAAGTGAAAAACTCTGCTCCGTTTGTGTACAATGAATCAAAAAGCTTTCTGCTGTCATGTATAAATGATTAGAACTAATAAAAACAAACTTAACACCAAAAAATCCAAATAAATGGGCTAAGTAACTGAACAGATACTTCACAGAAAAAGAAATACAATCAATCAACAAACATATGAAAAAATGTTCATTATCTCTAGTAATTAGAGAACTGCAAATCAAAACTACTCTAAGATTTCATCTCATTCCGGTCAGAATGGCAATTATCAAGAATACAAGTAATAGTAAGTGTTGGCAAGGATGTGGGGGGAAAAGGTACACTCATACATTGCTGATGCGATTGCAAATTGGTGCAACTACTATGGAAAGCAGTATGGAGATTCCTCAGAAAATTTGGAATGGAACCACCATTTGACCAAGCTATCCCATTCCTTGGTTTATACCCAAAGGACCTAAAATCATCATAGTACAGTGACACAGCAGCTCAATTCACAATAGCTAAATTATGGAACCAACCTAGATGCCCATCAACTGATTAATGGAGAAAGAAAATGTGGTATATGGGGCTGGGGTTATGGCGCAGTGGTAGCATGCTCACCTAGCACGCGGGAGGCACTGGGTTCGATCCTCAGCACCACATAAAAATAAAATAAAGCTATTGTGTCCACCTACAACTAAAAAATAAATATTTAAAAAAAAAGAAAGAAAATGTGGTACATATACACAATGGAATATTACTCATCCTTAAAGAAAAATGAAATTATGGCATTTGTAGATAAATGGATGGAGTTGGACAATATCATGCTAAGCAAAATAAGCCAATTCCCCAAAACCAAAGGCCAAATGTTTTCTCTGATAAGCAGATGCTGATCCATAATGGGGTGGGATAAGGAAGAATGAAGGAACTTTGGATTGTAAAGAGGGGAGTAAAGGGAGGGGTGGGGATGTGGGATAGGAAGGATGGTGAAATGAGATAAACATTATTATCATATATACATGTATGATGACACTACCAGTGTGACTCTGCACCATGTATGGCCAGAGGAATGAGAAGTTGTGTTCCATATGGGCACAATGTGTCAAAATGAATTCTGCTGTCATGTATAACTAATTAGAACAAATTTTAAAAAATCTCCTTAACAAATTAAATCCAATTATATATAAAAGTTAATACCTCATATCACCAAGTTGATTTTTATTAGTTATACAAGAGTGGATTAACTTTCAAATATCATTCAATAAACTTAACTATTTTTAAAGATGAAAAATATGATAGGTCAATTCAACAGATGTTAGAAATTTCTTCATGAAATGAAATACTGATTTATGATTTTACAAGAATCTTAGCAAACTAGGAATGGATAGGAATTGTCTTAATCTTATGAAAAGTATCGCTGGGTGCAGTGGCTCAAGCCTGTAATCCCAGCACTTAGGGAGGCTGAGACAGGAGAACCGCGAGTTCAAAACCAGCCTCAGCAATAGCGAGGCACTAAGCAACTCAGTGAGACCCTGTCTCTACATAAAACACAAAATAGGGCTGGGGATCTGGCTCAGTGGTTGAATGCCCCTGAGTTCAATCTCCAGTACCAAAAAAAAAAAAAAAAAAAAAAAAAAATCTTATGAAAAGTATCAACAAAGACCATACAAAAAATATTTAAAGAAATATTACTGAATGCTCTTCCTTCTGTGATCAAGAATGAAACAAATATGCCACCTAACACCACTTACAGTCAACATTTTATAAGAAGTCCTAATCAGTGAGTAACAATAGAGAAAGAAAGAAATGATATATGGATTACACAGGAAGAAATGAAACTTGTTCTGAAATAACACAGTTCTAGGTATGAAGAATAGCCCAAAGCATCTACACGTAAAGGACTAAAATTAATAAATACATTTAGCCAGGTAGCTACAAACAAAATCAATATAAAAAAGAAAGTAGTATTTTTATATACTGGCGAACTAAAGATATAAATAAAAATTAAAATATCATTTACAATAGCATCACTTAATAAAAACATCCAGGGATATTATAATTGAAGAAATCAAGGCTTTTGAAATAGGCTGAATATTGGTCTGAAAGGTATCAGGTCTTAATTCCTGTACCCTGTAAATATTACCAATTTGGAAAAAGGGATTTCACAAAGTAATTAAGGATCTGGAGACAGGTAGATTATTTGAGATTTTCTGGCAGGCCCTAATGCAATCAAAAACATCCTTAAGAGAGAGGCAGAAGGATACCTGAAAAAGATGGAAAAGAAGTCAATGTGAACAAGGAGGCAGAATTTGGGGTGATGAAGCCACCAGCTGAATTATGGTAGAAGGGGCAAGGAATAGAGTCTTTCCATATCCTCCAGAGCAAAGGAAGCCCTACCTATCATTTGCTCTTATGCCCAGTGAAACTGCTACCAGTATTTTGTCCTCCAGAACTGTGAGAAAATAAATTGATTTTTCAAGCTACAAACTTTTGGGTAAATTTGTTATAGCAGCAATAGCAAATTAATATGACTTCTATACAGAAAACTGAAAAATATTATGAGAGAAAATAAAAGATGCTTAAGTAAAAGGAAGATTATATCAAAGTTCATAAATGGGAAGATTCTATATAATAAGCCTTAATTAATTACTTATTCGATAATTCAATATACTTTAACTCAAAATCCCAACAGACCTTTCAACACCCTGCCCTCTATTTTTTTGGTGATGAACTAAACTTTATTGGACATGAAAAGGGTAAAGAATAATAAAGCAATTTTGAAGAAGACAAGCAAAAGGATTCACTCTACTCATTATCAAGAGTACACATAAAGCAACAGCTATTTTGCTATGTTTTTTCTTGTTTCTAGAAGTTGGTCACACATACTATTCTTATGTAAACTTTATTTCAGATCTTTTCTTTTTCTTTTTTTTTTTTACTGCATTCTTTTATTTTTTTGTTTTGTTTTATTTAGGCTTACCTGTTAACAGTGTAAATTGATTCATTGTACATAGATAGAGGATAACATATCAATTCTCTAGTTGTAAGTTGTATAGAATCACAACATATATGCAGTCATACATAAAGTTAGGGTTATTATGACCATCATATTCCATCACCCTTGCTGTCCCCATGCCCCCTCTCCCCTTACACCCTGTGAACAGAGATCCACCATTGTTCCCATGTCCTTCCCCACATTATGGATCAGCATCCACTTATCAACGAATACATTTGGCATTTGGTTTTCTGAGATTGGCTTACTTCACTTAGCATGATATTCTCCAACTCCATCCATTTACCTGCAAATGCCATAATTTTATTCTCTCTTATTGCTGAGTAATATTCCATTGTGTATATATACCACAGTTTCTTTATCCAGTCATCTATCAAAGGGCATCTAGGTTGGTTCCACAGTTTAGCTATTG
>PVHX01010700.1:0-63047 GCA_004024805.1 Geosciurus inauris | reverse complement strand
GGTGGCAAGCTTGAGAGCTATAGTGTGTAAATGAGAAATGCTGGTGGCTTAACATAATCTTGAGTGTGAGTCTTGAGTAAGTGGGGTTCAGCAAGCTTTTATAGATGGAAAAACTCAGCAGCTGTAGTGGGACTTGTCCAGACTTTAATTACTTGAACTTTTTAAAAACATCCGCAGTCTTGGCATTCTGGGCCTGCTCCTGTTCTTACCCAAAGGTTCACAATATGAATTCTGTGATCTTTCTTTATAGGGTGGTATGGCCTTGACTTATGACCCCACCACAGCTCTTCAGAACGGGTAAACATTTTTTATATAATCAGGCCACATGAAAATGACAATGGCCTGTGAATATTTCATCTTGATTTTCAAATAGCAATTAGTGGGAAGTGGCTATGCTTTTATCAGTGGACCTTGTGGTTTCCTGTGACTTTTTACTGAGTAAGGTTCCTTCCTACAGGTTTTACCCAGCCCCTTATAACATCACCCCCAACCGGATGCTGGCTCAGTCTGCACTTTCCCCATATCTTCCATCTCCTGTGTCTTCCTATCAGGTATGTTCACACCCAAAAAAGGGAGTGGTGGTTTTCCCTACCATGTGTTTTAGGTGAAGGAATATAAGGTGAGAAACAATCTGGTTTTTATTTTTTTTTTCTTTCTATAAATTACATAAAAATAATGTTACATAAAAGTGTGAACTGGTCTATGTGTATGTGTGTGTATATATCAACAGCACACATATGTATGTCTGTATAAACTGTGTGTGCACAGTTTAGAGGCATCCTCTTACCCTTTGTGCCACTCCTACAAGTAAACCCTTGTTAATTTCCTTTTTTTTTTTTGGTATTGAGGATTGAACTCAGGGGCACTCAACCACTGAGACACATCCTCAGCCCTATTTTGTGTTTTATGTAGAGACAGGGTCTCACTGAGCTGCTTAGGGCCTCGCCATTGCTGAGGCTGCCTTTGAGCTTGCGAGTCTCCTGTCTCAGCCTTTCAAAGTGCTGGGATTACAGGCGTGCGCCACTGTGCCCGGCCCTTGTTACTTGCCTTCTGTATAGTATTTCCTATATTTTTCTTCATGTGAACATATACATATGTGTAGTGTTTTGGGAGTTGTTTATTTTTATTAAAAACTAGACCAAAAAAAAAAGTATGTGTGTGTGTGTGTGTGTGTGTATTGTGTGTGTGTGGTGCTAGGGATCAAACCCAGAGCCTTGTGCATGCAAGGCAAGGACTCTACCAACTGAGCTATATCCCAGCCCCTAAATATATTTTTATCTTACATTCTTCTCACCTAATATCTTGGACAAATGATTCTCAAAGTGTGGTCTCTGCCTTTGCATTTTTTGGCATTACCTGGGAACTTACAGAAATACGAATTTTTGGACTCTACTCTAGATCTACTGAATTAGAAACTGTGAGGATAAGGCCCAACAAAAATCTGGATTTTTAACAAGCCTTCCAGGTGATTCTACTGCAGTTGACGTTGAGATCCTTTGCTCTAATTAATTATTTCTTTTTTAAATGATTGCATTATGTTTCATCTCAGAATTCCTCCACTCTATCCCAGTGAAGGATGTTAACTTATATTCAGTTTTGCGACTATAAATAATGCTTTGGAAGCATTCTTGTACCTGTATTCTTTTTTTTTTTTTTTTTTTTTAATTTTTTTTATTTTCTTAGTTGTAGGTGAACAGAATATCTTTATTTTATTTTTATGTGGTGCTGAGGATCGAACCCAGTGCCTCATGCATGCTAGGCGAGCACGCTACCACTGCGCCACAATCCCAGCCCTTGTACCTGTATTCTTATGGGTGCATTCATTTCTGGGAGCTAGAGTCCCAGGAATGCGATTGTTAGGTTGAACAGTGTATGGATTTTCAGATTTATCCAAGTTGCCAGATTGCTTTCCATAAAAGCTGTGTCAATTCAGGTTTCCATCAGCAATGTGTGAGTTCCCATTTTTCTCTAGTCATAGATGTCTGCTTTTGAAAAATGTTTCTTGTCTTGGTGAGTGCAGAGTACATTGTTACTTTAATTTTTATTTCTCTGACTACAGGTGAATATTTTGCTCCTCATGTTTTGATTTGCTGTTCCCTGATTGCTGGTCTTCTGATTTGCCCATTTTTCTATTTGGTTATTTGTCTTTTCCTCATCAATTTATACAAACTCTTGATTTAAGTATTCTCAGAATGTAACCTTTGTTAAAAATATTTTTTCCCAAACTTATTCTTTCTCTGTTGATTTTGTGGCCATTGGACTTTAGCTGTGTTCTCCGGATCTTGTTAAAACCTAGGCACCAAACTGAGAATTTTCTATTCTGTCAGTCTAGCAGGGAAGGCAAGAATATACCCAGTTGATTCTCCTCCTGCTACTACTGTAGGGTGGTTCATGGACCATGCTGTGGGAATCATTAGTTTTTGCCATATGAAAGTTTTAAGTTTGTCTATTGTTAAACATCTCGCTGGGCACAGTGGCACACTCTTGTCATCTCAGCACTTTGGGAGACTGCGAATCGTGAGTTCAAGGAGAATCGTGAGTTCAAATCCAGCCTTAGCAATGGCGAGGTACTGAGCAACTCAGTGAGACCCTGTCTCTAAATAAACACAAAATAGGGCTGGGGATGTGGCTCAGTGGTTGAGTACCCATGAGTTCAATTACCCGTACCAAAAAAAAAAACAAAACAAACCTCTGGCTGGGTGTGGTGGCACACACCTGTAATCCCAGCACCTCGGAAAGCTGAGGCAGCTGAGGTGCAAGTCTGAGACCACCTCAGCAACTTAGTGAGGCCCTAAGCAACTTAGCAAGACCCTATCTCAAAATAAAAAATAAATAAATAAGGTTAGAGATTTGGCTTAGTGATTAAGCACTCCTGGGTTCAATTCTCTGAACCAAAAAAAACCCCTTTATTATTATTATTATTATTATCATGATTATTATCATTATCATCATCATTATTTTTGCACTGGAGATTGAACCCAGGGCCACTTTACCATTGAGCTACATCCCCAGCCCTTTTCATTTTGAGGCAGTCTCACTAAGATGCTTAGGGCCTCACTAAGTTATTGAGGGTGGGGCTGGGATTGTAGCTCAGCGGTAGAGCGCTTGCCTCGCATGCGTGAGGCCCTGGGTTCGATCCTCAGCATCACATACAAAGCAATAAAATAAAGATATTGTGTCAATCTACAATAAAAAAATATTAAAAAAAAAAAAAAAGTTATTGAGGGTGGCCTTGAGCTTGTAATCCTCCTCCCTCAGCCTTCCAAGTTGCTGGGATTACAGGCATGTGCCATTATGCCTGGTGCTCTCACTCTTATAGCTTTTGAATTTTCTCTCTGACCACTTTCTCTCTGAACACGTTCTGAACACTTCATGCAGATGAAGTCATATGTTGTCTTTTGTGTTTCTTTCACTTGGCATGTTTTCACGTTTCATCCATTTTTTTTTTTTTTTTTTTGGTACTGGAGATTGAATTCAGGGGCACTCTTCCACTGAGCCACACCCCCAGCCCTATTTTGTGTTTTATGTAGAGACAGGGTCTCACTGAGTTGCTTAGCGCCTTGCCATTGCTGAGGCTGGCTTTGAACTTGCGATTCTCCTGTCTCAGTCTCCCTAAGTGCTGGGATTACAGGCTTGCGCCACCGTGCCCGGCTCTTCCATATTTTAACATGCATCAATACTGCATTCATTTTTTTGGCTGAAAAGTATTTCTTTGTATGGATATACCACATTTTGTTTATCCATTTATCAGTTGATGGCCATTCGAGATGTTTCCACCTGGTATGAATAATATTGCTATCAACATTCCTATGTAGATTTTTAGGGGTTACACATATTTTCACTTCACTTGGGCATAAACCTGGGAGTAGAGTTGCTGAGTTACATAGTAACCCTATGTTTAACTTTTTTAAGGAACTGCTAACATATTTTTCAAAGTGATTGCACCATTTTAATTTTCAACAGCCGTGTAAAACACTTGTCGTTTTAATTAGAGCCATTCTGCTGGGTGTGTGGTGCTATGCCATTGTGTTTTTTGTTTGCATCGGAGCCTCTTTCGGGTGCTTCCTAGTCATTTGTACACCTTCCATTCCATGTCTATCCAAATCCTTTGCCTATTTTTTTTTTTTTTTTTTGGTACTGGAGATTGAACTCAGGGGCAATCGACCACTGAGCCACATCCCCAGCCCTATTGTGTGTTTTATGCAGAGACAGGGTTTCACTGAGGTGCTTAGTGCCTCGCCTTTGCTGAGGCTGGTTTTGAACTGGCGATTCTCCTGTCTCAGCCTCCCTAAGTGCTGGGATTACAGGCTTGTGTCACCGCGCCCGGCTTATGAGTTGTTAATATTTTTAAAACAGCTTTTATTAATGTTTCTATACTCTGAGGGGGGCATTTTGGGGAGACTTTGCTAAACATTATCAGATCATTGAACAATAGTTGCTAGGCAGTTAACATTTCTGTTTGTTTTTGCTTACATCAGAGAATGACTCAGACATCTCCTCTACAATTACCTAGCCCATCTTGGATGCACCACCAGTCACACCTCATGCAGCTTTCAGTGAGTGTTCAGAAGTGGGCAGAAGCAAAAGAGGCAATTTGATGTAAAGAAAAGCAAAGGGCTTTGATGACAGGAGATGTGGGTGTGAGTTCTGGCTCAGTACCTTGTGCAGCCCTTAAATTCTCTGAGTGTGGTGTTCTTAGATAAGTGTCCCTTCAGACTGGTGGGCAGAGTGCCTTTTCCTGTTATATAGCTGGGTTGCTGCTCACTATGGCTTTTAATTCCCAGGATTTAAAGTTGTCTGTCTTCAGTGGTCCCTTTGTTATCACTGCCTCAGGCAACCTCACAGGATGCTGCCAACTAACTCTTTTCCTTTGTTGCTGCCTCTAGGGTTCAGTTCTGACACCAGGGATGGATCACCCCATTTCTCTTCAGCCTGCCTCCATGATGGGGCCCCTTACCCAGCAATTGGGCCACCTCTCACTCAGTGGCACAGGCACGGTAAAGCTGGATGTTTCTGATTATTAACTGCTGCAAGGAGTACCTGTGCAGTGTTCCTCAGCATAAATGCTAATGAATGATAGAATCACTTAGTGTCATTGAGGGCATGCTCAGAATCAGAAATAAACTAGAAAAATAATATCAGCCAGGAATGCAGTCATTTTGCTCCCCAGCCTACCCCTTTTAAGTGCTTCCTCCTTATAAAACTAAAATGTTTCTATGTGTGTATTAATTTAAGAGTTAATACACACTTTATAGAAATTATTATCAAAATAGTAGTGGAAAGAGGCTGGGATTGTAGCTCAGTGGTAGAGTGCTTGCCTCACATGCGTGAGGCACTGGGTTCCATCATCAGCACCACATAAAAATAAATAAATAAAGATGTTGTGTCCATCTTTAGCTAAAAAACTATTTTAAAAAAAGTGACAGAAAGAGCAGATGAAGCCCCTCAGGTTTTGGGGGGCCTACTGCATTTTGATGTGCATAGCGGGGCTAAAGGGCAGGGAATGCAGTGTGCTGAGGAAACAGCAGCAGGCAGTCAAGACAGAGGAGAGGAGGAAAGAAGGTCAAGTCAGCAGAAGTGTGTCTAAGCCAGTGCACTTAAGAACTAACCAAAATGCCTTCAAGAAGTCAATGCCCAGACCAACTGAATTAGACTCTTTGGAGATAGAACACAAGTATCAGTATTTTTAAAAATCCCCCAGGTGCTTTAAATGTAGCCAAGAATCATTGCTCTAGCCGGTTATGTTTTTCTTCTAGTATATGCCAACGGCTGCAGCTATGCAAGGAGCTTACATCTCACAATACACCCCTGTGCCTTCCTCCAATGTTTCAGTTGAGGTAAGAGTTATTTTTTTGTAGTGATAGGACATGACAGAGACAGATCTTCCCTATCAAGTTGTTCCTCTCACAATGATGCTGATTCTGTGTTCACAAGTAACTGGTAGCTGAATGAAAAATGCAGGAAGGAAAGACTTGGTGTGTGTTCATGAATGAGGCCCTTGGGCCAGCTGGTAGTTAATACCAGGATGCTGCCTTGAATTGACTAGTGTGTCTTGGGAGGAGGGCAGGCTGCTATGAACATTGAAGAACTTCTGAAGTATTTTCCAAAGTGCCTGTACCATTTACATTCCTTCTAGTGCTGAGGTGCTGTGTGTGGTGAGTGGGTGGGTTGGAGAGGCCTCTCAGCTTTGGGTGGGTTTTAGCTAGGCTGCTTTGGTTGGAGCTGAGGAAAAGAACACATAAACTGACTCTCCTTCCTGGCTATGGTACAGGAGAGCAGCGGCCAACAGAATCAAGTGGCAGTGGATACTCCCTCAGACCATGGGGTCTATTCTTTCCAGTTCAGCAAGTAACGGTGGGTAAGAACCACATGTTGGGGAAGTGGGGTGTCCCAAGCTAAGAGAGAGCAGCTCAGCCCTGCCTAAAGTCAGACAGGTTCTCACGCTTGTCCTACGCCCTCCCTATCCTCCCCCTTAGGATTCCCCTCCCCACCTTAAATAGAAATGAATTCTTGGACATGGTCCCAGACTCCAGAGGGTTAGCCAGGTTACGCACCATCTGTAGCCCTGTTAAGTCCTAACACTTGGCCATCATTTTCATGGACCTGGGCTTGAGAAAAGAAATCTCTGTGCTCCTGCCCTGTGCTCTTTCGCCATTGCTGATGGAACTTGGGGAAATCGGCACTTTTTGTATGTGCTACATTTGAGGAGAAACACACACATGCACGCACACACGCACATTTTTTCTTTTGCAAAGAAAGTTTTTCCTTTGTTTTTAATTATAGTATACTTTTCTCAGACATCAAAGAGATGTGGTGGCTGAAGCTTCTCTGCTCATCTATATGAAAAACAGTTTTGTTGTTATTTTGGTTTTGTTTTTGGTACTGGGAATTGAACTGAGGGATGTTTAACCACTAAACCACATCCCCAGCCTTTTTTGATTTTTATTTTCCTTTTTTCTTTGTTTTTTGAGATGGGGTCTCACTGTGTCACCTCGGCTGGCCTCTAATTATTTTTTCTTTTTTTTTTCAGAGTCAAGGACCAAACTCAGGGCCTTGCATGTGCTAGGCAAGTGCTCTGCCACTGAGCTAACTCCCTGATCCCCTTTTTTAATTTTTTGAGACAGGGTATTGCTGTCTCAAAATTCTGAGACTTGGGGCCTCACTAAGTTGCTAAGGCTGGCTTTGAACTTGGAACTTCCTGCCTCAGCCTCTGGAGTTGCTGGGATTACAGGCATGTTTCACCGTGTACAACATGTTTTGTTATTCTTTAAAAAAAAGACAGCTGGGCACAGTGGTGCACGCCTGTAATCCCAGCACTTTGGGAGCCTGAGACAGGAGAATCATGAGTTCAAAGCCAGCCTCAGTAACAGTGAGGTGCTAAGTAACTCAGTGAGACCCTGTTCTAAAACACAAAATAGAACTGGGGATGTGGCTCAGTGGTCAAGTATCCCTGAGTTCAATCCCCAGTACCAAAAAAAGAGAGAAGAAAACACACTTTAAAAATTTGGTTTTCGTAGCCAGGCGCGGTGGCTCAAGCCTGTAATCCCAGCACTTAGGGAGGCTGAGACAGGAGAATTGCGAGTTCAAAGCCAGCATCAGCAATGGCGAGGCGCTAAGCAACTGAGACCCTGTCTCTACATAAAACACAAAATAGGGCTGGGGATGTGGCTAGTGGTCGAGTACCCCTGAGTTCAATCCCCAGTACCAAAAAATAAAAAAAATTAAAAAATTTGGTTTTCGTGAAGCTGTCAGTTTACATACCTCTCTTCACATAATTTTTTTGCTTTCTTTTTCTCATCCATATCGTTCTTTTTCTCTTTTTTATACAGCTGAGCCTGCCTACTTTGTCTTTTTACACTTTTAAATTTTATGAATATCCTTTTTGAATGAAATTTTATATGGAATTTTGGAGGCTGAGTAAGGAGTGGATGTGGCTTTCTTCCTGGCCCTGCCACATCCTGGGAGAAGAGACTAGACTTTGCCTTCAGGAAGTAAAAATGTGACCTAAACTCATTTGAGAGAGGACCCACAGCTTTGGAATTTACCCTTGAAGCAAATTTGGTTGAAGACTAGGTCTCAGCAATCTCCGGAAGAATGGACTGACTGACTTCTGGCTAGTTCTTCTCACTGCAGAGGCCATCGCCCTCTGAGGAAGGTGTCTTCCAGTTTCAGCTTTTTCAGAATACCTGCCGTCCTGCCTCCTGGAGGGTTTTTTCTGCCCAGGTTTCGTGGCCTCTCTCCCCTGCTGCTCGTTGCTATGCTCTGTGTTCCAGGCCTTGGTAGCTGTGACCTTGCTGCAGAGGAGTGGTTCTCAAGGGAGGTGGTTTTATCCCCCAGAGGCCTGTGTAGTTATCTAATGACATTTTTTATTGCTGTGCCTGTGTGTGCTGTTGGCATCTAGTTGCTAGAGACCAAGGATGCTAATAAACATCCTATAGTGCAAAGGAGAGCCCCACTATGCCCAGCAAAGAATTGTCTCATTCAAAATATCAATAGGGCCAAGATTGAGAAACCTTGGTATAGACAGTGTTTCCCTGACTTCTGAGTTGAGGTAAATTCCCACCTAGCCCTGGACACACAATACCTTTTAACATTCATGCAACTGGTTGGGAAGGCTGGAACTGGTTTTCTTGGATTCTCCCTGGGCTCTGACCTTTGACACTTCTGCATATAACAAGAGCAATCCTTGTGAGTAAGGCTCATGGCTCTTGTGCACATGCTAAATGCACATACACACTCGGAGGGAGGAAGGTACGGACTATTCTTGTGCGTGCTACGCAGGGATGGGAAAGGAGCTCTCCTAACTGCAGAGTGCTGTGACCTGCCCTGGTATGTTTAGACCCCTTCCCTAGGGAGCCATAACATTGGAAATAATTTTACTTCTTGTTGAAGGACAACTGGGAGCTAAGGTAGGAAAAGGGAGTGTATCCCATCTTATGATTCACAAGGTCAGATCCCTAGCTCTGCCAGATGTGGTGGCACAGGCCTGTCATCCCAGTGACTAGAGAGGCAGAGGCAGGAGGATCACAATTTTGAGGTCAGCTTGGATAGCTTAGCAAGACCCTGTCTCAAAATAAAAAATAAAAAAGGCCAAAGATGAAGCACCTCTGGGTTTAATCCCTAGAACCAAAACCAAAAAAATAAAAACTAAAAACAAAACAAAAAAACCCCAAACCAAAAAACCAAAAAAACCAACCTATTTTTCTCACATCAAGATAAGTAGGAAAAAGCCTTTGCCCATCTTTTGGAAAAATAAGATCCTGCTTACTTTCTCCTGTCTTCTCCCAATCACTCTCTCATTCTTGTACCAAAAAGAGCATTCTGTTCCCCTTAGCAAATAATGGAGATGGAGAAATTAAGTGTCCATGGGCTGGTGTGGAGAAAAAGAGGATAAAATTAGGAAAAGAAATTAAGGCATCAGTGGCTGCACATAGAGCTAGGCTCAGCTTTCCCTCTCCTCCCTCCCACCCCAGTGGAGAGCCCCAGTCTTCCTTGCCCTCAGTCTTTGTACATCTTGGGGATAAGGAAATTGGGGGCAGCAGGTAGGATATAAAGTGTAAAGAACAAAATTGTCTCTGTTTTCTCATTGGTGCTTTTGACCCTGGGAAAGCTCCAAGTCCAGTAACCTTCCAGAAGTGTTTGGCTAAGCAGACAGTGCTTGCTTATGTCTCTAGCCTTCTGTAAAGTGAAATATACCAGAGCTGCTCTCTCATCAATGGCCTTTAAGAAAAAGAAAACAGCCAGGCGTGGTGGTGCATACCTATAATCCCAGCAGCTTGGGAGGCTGAGGCAGGATGATCCCAAGTTCAAAGCCAGCCTCAGCAATTTAGCCAGGCTGAAAGCAACTTAGTGAAACCCTATCTCAAAGCATAAAAAGGGCTGGGGACATGGCTCAGTGGTTAAGCACCCCTGGTTCAATACGTGGTACTGGGGGGGAAAAATCCAGAATTCTGTTATTTAACTAATGGTAGACTGGGGAAGTCTTGCTGGTAGGTGTAGTGTTTGGGGTTGCCTTTCCTGCATAGAAACTGGTGTTACTATTTCTGCTGCCTTTCCTCTGTCTCCCAGAATCCAATTGTCTCCTTTCTCTGTGTTTTCAAAATTGTTTAAATGGCTGTGATTTTTACTTTGTTTTGAAATCTTGACATTACCTGTTTTGGTTCTCCTCATATGAACCTACTGTTGAGCATCTATTAATGAGTGTTTCTGGTTTGGGCAGGTTTGAGCACAGGAAGTGATGGGAAGCCTGCAGTTATTTTTGTAGTGGTTAATGGCACTGAGGAAATTTTTTGGTGCTTCCGGTTTATACTCCTATTTTTCCCCCTAGTTAGTTCATTTCTAACACTGGGTAGTAATTGGAGAAAAGAAGGAACTGTTTCTCCCATGAAATAGTGAAGACTGGTCAGGGTGGGCAGTGGTAGAGGAGCCAGCCTTGGACTAGGCTCTTTAAACATTATGCCTTGTGTTTTCTGAATCCTGTCTTCCTGGAAGCCAGATCTTACACTCCCTGTACTTTTCAACTCACCCCCACTCATTACAGATGCTCATAACATTCTTAAAATATTTTAGTACTTTGTGCTTTTCTGTTTTCAGTCAAATAGAACTTATGCGTTCCTTCTTCGGATGGTGTCATTCTTTGCTAGGCTCTAGGCCTGCCTCTTCCATTTCATGTCAGTGTCATTACTGCTCCTTCCAGGCTCTGAGCTGATACTCTGACCCTAGACTGCTTGGACTCTTTGGAGGAGAGTGCAGATAGAGGTTAGGAAGATGTGGGAATGATGGATAGGGATGTTATTTTTAGTGTTTTCAACCAAAGTGTTTAAAGCCTGGTGGCTCTGAAGAGGCCACAGCCGTTGTCAGTAATAGAGGTAATAGGACATTATTTGCACTAAGGATGAAGACTTTGCTGCTGCACAGGCCATCCTTGGTTGTGCCACGTCACCCTCAATTCCTCTTTCTTTCCTAATTTGCTTGACAGAGAACTCATTCATTCCCCTTAATGCCTCCAGTGCCACCAGGCTCTCCTTGCTACTCCAATGTGGCAACCCACTGGGGCTGAGGCCTACATATGAGCTTTCACTTTGCCATAAAGATGCTATGAATGGCCTCACTGGAATGTTGCAGGGATCCCCCGACATTGACAAATTAGTCTTCCGGAAAAAGAACTATTGCTCCTCTTAGGCGCATGCCCCACCTTCTGGGAAGAAGCAGCATTGCACACATGAGGGACCTTGCCTTCTTAACCAAGAAGTCAGGGGTGTGATCAGGCCCCAACTTGCCCCTATTCTCTGCTAGACTTGGATCTGTGGACTTCAAAGCGGGTGGGAGTTATAAAAGCCAGCCTGTAGATCCTAGATCTTGTGCCTTGTTACACCAGTTCTTCCTGATTTCCTTTTAAACCAACCACTCAATTTGTTTGACCCACTTTTTAGGGCTTTTCAAGCATTAGCAGATTCCTTAAGTGGACTCAGCTTTCACCCCCTTCCTTCCACAGGACAGTCTTCCTCAGTGGCTAAAATCAGCCTGTAAGTGCTCTCTCCCCTGATCTTTGTTGACCTCCCTGTAGGTGTTCCCCATGTTTGAAATGAGAAAACAAGGTGCCCTTAACACTCCAGTACCACTGCATTCTCCCTCACCTGTCCACTTCTGTTTTGAATAAGCATTCTTTATCCAAGTAGGTCCCCAAATTTTTTTGTCCTTGTTACTCATCTACCTCACAACCTCTCAATTCAACAAGGGCACAAGCAGCTGACTTACATCTTTTCCTACTATTCTCTTCATGAGGAAACTGGGGACTAGAAAGGGCTCATGAACAAATCCAGTCTTTGGTATTTCTATTTTTGGAATGTCTTCTCTGGGGGTTTTAGCTCACTAATCAAACTTTTTAGGTAAGTCTCAATGTGGCACCACCAGAGATAACAACTAATGGTTGGGAGTTACCCCAGGACCACAAATATTAGAATAGAGCTTAAGAACTTTAAAAGAAAATCATTGGCTGTCATATAGTAGAGAAGGTAACTAAATACCAGAGTTCATGTTTTATAGGACTGGAAGTACATGTTCCTTTCCCACCTTAACGTTGTTATTCTAGAGGGTTCAGGAGACAAAGTGTCCAGACTGAAGGGTTACCTCGTTAAGACTTTTACAGCCTGAGTAAATCAAAGTTCCTACCCCCATCACTGGTGTCCCAACTTCCCCAACACACCCTTTTTGGATGGATGAATACTCACTACATGCACTATCACCTTGAAATAAGTTTAATTTATACTTTGTACATTTTCCCTTTATCCAGAGACTTCTAGTTTTATATTCTTCCCATGTCGTGCCAATGCCACCCTTTTAGCTTATTCTCTTCTGATCCCTGGTCTTCCCATGTTGCTTCCTTACAGTTTGGTAGAGCTTCATTTTGTCAACATTTTTAATAAAACACAAAAACCTGTCTTGATGTCTTATCCATGGGTGGGAGGGAATGCTGCTACAGGAAAACAAGTGGTACTTAGGAAGTTAAGGCATGCATCTGGAGGTGGGAACAGGGCACGCTGAAACTTATTTACCTCAGTGCCTCTCAGTTAAGACTGAGTATGAAACAGGAATCCTGTTGCTAGATAGCTCTTACACAGAAAGGGCCAAGATGGGTTAGTGATAAACCTGCATCTCGTACCAAACCAGTCATGCCCATGCCAACACCCATTCTCTCCTTGATATATGTGTGAGAACCCATGATGAAGGGAAGAGAAATACACAGAGCCTTTTGAATCTATCAAATGTGGTTTTTATTCAACTGACAAGCACTTTTCTACAGCTGCACTTGTGGAACATCACATGGCAAAAACAGATTTTTTTCTCTAGACTTTTTTTTTCCTTTTTTAACCTTATTAAAAATGAGATTGGTCCTAAAAATATAGAAAGAAATAAATTTAAATTCACAAAAAACTGTACATTATCAAAAAGTCACTAAAACACCACATTTGGTTATATAAAAAGTCAGTCCCTTTTGTTGTAAAAGGAACATGGAAACTTGGTGTAGATGGTGTGGTTTCTTGCTGTTACCAGACTGATAGGGGAGGGGAAACAAGGGGGCAGGGGGGTGGGTTGTCTTTTTATTTTAACCTGCCTTCCCTACCAAATACTCTTGACCATAGAGAAAATCCACCTAGTCAAGGGGCGGTGAAGATGAGGAAAGGAAAATAAGAAATGGCCCCTTTGATCATGTCCTATCCCTATCCCTCCTTCAGCCCCCACTTCTTCAAATTACTCCAGGACCCCACCCCATCTTAAGAGTGCCTGGTCCCTAGGAAAAAGAGATGGAACTGGGAGAGGAACACGAAGCAAGAACAAATGAGACTTCACTCCCCCTATCCACCTCACCTCCAAAGAAATTAATCTAGTACATTTTATGCCTGGGGAAAACTGCCATGGGAAAAAAGAGGAGCCCCCAACTATTACAGTTCCAAATGTCTAACACAAAGTTTGTTACAGCGCAGTTATTTAGATAAAATATAAATATTTATGCATAATATAAAGTCAATTCAAATATTCTTCAATCCACCTCTTATTTAAAAGCAAAAAAAAAAAAAAGATCTCAAATAAAATTAAGTTTTGAGGTTTATCTGACAGAAAAGGCGACTTTAGAAATAGGCTATGGGGAGAGAAGGGATGTTAAAGGAATAAGAAAGGGGCTGCCCTAGGACCTACACTGCCCCCCACCCCCATCAGTGGCTCTTCAGTGCTGCCAGAAGTACAAGGAATGCTCCACCTCACCTGGCACCTTCCACCCAATGGAACATTTCTTGGATGCCTCAGCTCTCTGCTTAGGCCAGCCAGCAGCCACCTCCCCAGTGCAAGTACCCGTAATCTCTGATGGGAGGGGCTTTGCTGAGCAGGAAAGCAGGGGGCCAGAGGCCCATGGCTATAGCTTGGAGTTAGCAGCTTTCCTCTCACATGTTGGGGGCTTAACTTAGGCATAGTCACACGAAGGGCAGTGGTTGAACCAGAACCCCTCCTGTGCTCCAGGGTCTCTGCTGCTAGGAAAGGGGTTCTGGAGGATGAAGTAGATGAAGGAAAGCACAACTAAACCCACAGATGCTCATGGGATTAGGAAAGATCCAGTTCTACCACCCTTCCTGCAAAAGCTTAAGACTTGAAGCTACTGAGAGGAGAGGGAGTTCCTGCCGAAAGATTGCACAGTTTGAAGAGGCTGGAACAGAAATGACCAGGAGAGAGAGACACAACCATGTCCTCAGAGAAATTGTTCCTGTGGTTTCCCAAAGACAAAAAAAGTGATGGTATGAAACAATGGG
Organism: Geosciurus inauris; assembly: GCA_004024805.1. Classification (NCBI taxonomy): domain Eukaryota; kingdom Metazoa; phylum Chordata; class Mammalia; order Rodentia; family Sciuridae; genus Geosciurus; species Geosciurus inauris. The sequence goes on along the minus strand of PVHX01010700.1, from coordinate 48,747 downwards.
AACGGTGGGAATAAAAACGGATACTTGGGGAAATTGGATCTCATCAGACAAAACAGGGTCACAATCATATCTCACACGTAAGCGCTCACTCGCTCACTCTTACACACACATTCACACAAAACACCTCTCTCCCCCTCTCTCTGAGGCCAGCCAATTGCTACCTGGCCTCCATCTTGGAGGTGCACCCAAACTCAGCAGTAGTTGTCCCTGAGGAGTTCCCAAGAGGGAGGTTTGGGAAGCAGTTGGGGAAGTTGGCTGGAAGGCCCAGGTGCCTACCTGCCCTCTCCCCAGCCACTGAGTTTCAGAAAAGGCTGGAAACTCAGCATGTGAGGAGCATCCAACATTTTAGAAGGGATAGCTATTGGCAGGAAGATGAGGACAGAGAAAGACAGGGACCTCTGAACTTTTTTTCCTTTGAGGGGGAAAAAAGATTTGGGACAAAAGGAGGGAGGAACCCGTACACGATAGTTTTACATTATTGGATGGGAAAAATCTAGGAAAATGTGAGGGGAAAGAAAAAGTTGAGAGAAAGTGAGAAGCAGGGAAGGGACTGAACATGGAAGCAGCATGTTCAGGGCCCGGTGTCCGGCTCGACACACTTGGGAGTTAAGTCCACTTTACTGGCCGTCACTGCGGGTCCGCACACAGTACAGAGTGTTTCTCAGTTTCACACATTCACTAGAACTATTGCTATTGTTAAATAACCCCAGAATGCTGGGGCATGTACAGGGAAGGAGAGGAAGCTGGGAGAAGGAAGTAAGGACTTCTTTCCCTCTCCCCATATTTAATTAGGAAATAAAACAGAAAGGAAAATTATTTTTTTGTTTTTTGGCTTTCAGTCCAGAAGGACCTCATCTCTGCACCTCTTATTTGAGGAGCAAGAGGAGGAAGGGAGAAAGGGACTAGGAATAAGAGGATGTGGTTTGCTGCCAAGGGCAGAGTCAAAAATCAGGGTTATATCTGACTTGAGTCTGAACCCAGGGCAGCATCAGCAGGTGAGAATGGCAGGTATTTTTGTTTGGAAAGTGGGCGGAGATGCCACAAGGTGACTCCCAACCTCCCTTGCCTCACAGATTGGCCTGTTTGCCCTGATAAAATTCTTCCCAGCGGCTCTCGAAGAAGCGGCGCATGATGTGCCCAGCCTTGCCCACTTCAGAGTCATCTTCATTGAAGGTTTGGCAGTTGTCAAAGACCAAGAGGGCATCAGCTGCAAACTCCTCTGAACTGGTATACCTGGCAGGGGCAGAGGTGTAAGCTGGGTAAGAGCTGCAGAGTAAGGAAGAGCTAGGAGAGGTGCCAACATCTACTTACCCTCCTCTGAGCAGGCGCTCCCGCATGGTAGAAAAATCCATTGGGTTCTTGATGATGCGCCGGTACCCGCTCACCAAACGTGGATTTACAGGCTCCAGGAAAGGCCAGGCTGCATCATGGGACTCCATCTCCATCAGGATAATCCTATCAGTTCAGGGACAGTGATGGTTCAATATCCAGAAGTGGACACACACTGACCCCTTCCAGCCCTCTCCTTGGCAGAAGGAGAGCCAGCTGTCCCAGAGCTTCCTCAACTCACTCGCAAAATGTGAGATCACTGTGATGGTTCCGCATTGAGAGTCTCCGCCGCTTAGAAGGAGATAGCCCTTCTTCTGAGTACCGAGGCATTGCTGGGCTTTCTCGGCCCCTTGACAGTACCCGGCGACGGCGGCCATCACCTTCTGGGAAGTTCAGTGAATAACCACTTTTCCGCTTCTGGCCTCGCTTTGGGAAACCAGGCTTCTGAGTGAATTCTTCGTCTACTTGCTGAGGACAGGAAAAGGTAAGATGAGCAATGGATAGGGGCACTCTTCACTTGTCCTCCCTCATTAGAATCCCTCCCTAAGTGTGACTGAAATTCCAAAATACATAAGCTAGGATATGAATTTACTCACATAACCCATTAAGCAGAGGTAAAAGGTATAATTACTCCTACTTTGTAAGAGTAAGCAATTGAGGCTATAGAATTTAAGTAGAACCAGAACTTAGGTTTCCTAATACCCGATCAAGGAGCTTATTCCAAGGAGAGCCTCAGGGCAAATAAGAGACATATGCAGGATTAGTAGTAAATGGGATAACTAAGAAAATCTCCAATTTATGATGAGAGTGGGAATCAAAGAGCAGAAACCTTACCTGGGCCAAACAGACAGCACAGAACCAGTCTCCTTCTGGGACAGCCTCCATCTTGGGCCGATGGCAGTAAATGTGGCAGCCACGGTCACATCCATCACAAAGCAGAAGAAACTCATCATTGTCACCCTTCCGACAGACTAGACAGGTCTAGAACAAGGTAGTGAAGAGAGAGAATGAGCCCTCAAGCCTCTACATACCAGTGAACCCACCTACCCTGGGCAGCTGGTTCCTCAGCCTTTCCAGACTTTTCCAGTCTCTTACCACTTTGTTGACAGACTTCTCCCAAGCAATGGACCTCTCCAGCTGGCCCACGCACAAGCACACCTGCGCTGCACTCCGGCATCGCTCAAGTGTCTGGCGCCACACACGAACTCGAGGAGTGATTTCATAAGATCTGTAGGGAGAAAGTGATGCTCTTTGAAGGAAAAGTAGGATCCATTAAAGGGGGGTACTTATCCCTTTTCTCTCCAAAACGAAGAAAAGTGGAGTGGGAATCACTCACATCTCTGTAGTGGTGCCCTCAGGAGCACCATTGGGTGTGCTGAGAAGGGCCTTCTCTAGTACCACTTCGTGCGCAGGCCAAAGAGGCTCCCGCAGGTACCGCCGCTCCACATTCTGTTCTAGGGCAGCCAGTCGCATAACAGCCAGGTCCAGAGGGTTGGTACTTTTGCGCTGAGGTGCCAGTCCTTCCCTGCCCCGACCTCTCCAGGTAATATCCTCCTGGGAGTCAGGTAGATGCTCACAGTAGGCCAAGTCTTCCCTAGTAGAGTCTGGGCTAGGACATGTCCAACCCTTCAGTAGGCAAGAGGAATAAAACTCATTATAACAGAAGAAATTTAGGCATAGAAAACAAAACAAAAAACATGACCCATTTAAGCTCATAGTAAATCATTTGTAAAGTAGGAACAGAGGGTCTTTCCTAACAGGGCACAAGGGATTGATGTCCTCCCCTAAACAACTCCCAAGCCAGTGCCAAACCCAGCATACCCGAATCTGCAGATCGGACAGGATAACGCGCTGTTCCAGCTCCTCCACCCACTGAAGTACAGCTAGGTCTGTTTCATATGTCTTCTCTTTGGAGGACCAGCTCATAATCCCTTCTTGAAAAGCAGGTAGCTGAATGGGCTCAAAGATGGGATCTAAGGAGGGAAAGGCAAAGGCCAATGCCAAGGCCCATTAAGGCTGCTAACCACAGCATCAGCTCAACATTTACCATTTTTACCCTTTTCCTTGGGTTGCGTCAAGGTATCTCTCTACTCACCAGTTGAGGGCCGTAAGCAGACTTCCTCCAAGAAGTCCCTGTGCTTATTAAGGTGTTTGTGGAGTGCCTTCTCCCGGATGCCCCGGGGATGCAAGGCCTTGAGCATGGCATCCAATGTCTCAGGATCTTGGATCCACCACCAGCCTGAGCACATCTCTGTGAGCAGAGGATATTTACTGACAAGGGCAGGGTGTGAGGGAGCCAACTAAGAATCACACTGTCCACACTGGTCACCACTCTTAGCTACACTCTTACCCCATTTCCACCCAAGATCACTCACCAGGAGGCACAGGCTGGGCTGTCAACTGGGTTAGGTAACGCTGCTCCATCTGTTTGAAAAATTTGCTGGGAGGTCTCCCTCTCCGTTTTGGCTGTCCCAGCCCCATGGACCTCTCTGGAATTTCTCCAGGGTCTCCTAATCGCCTCTTAGGGGCCATCCCAGGCAAGGGGGTGGAAAAGAACTGCACTGGTGAACAGGGATTGGTAGCACTGGGTCTATTCATCTGTGAATAAATTGAGACATAAGGCCATGAGAATATTCTAAGTTACAGGTTCCCTCAACTTTAGACAATAGCCCCCCAGCCAGGCAATGAAACCTGTGGCAAGATGAAGGCAAGTGTATACTAATTCTGGCTACTTACTGGCTTGGAAGAGGCAGGCAACTGAGGGGAAGGAGCAGGCTGGTCCTCAGAAACTGCAGGGGGTGGTGTAGGGGCAGCATTGCAGGGCATCTGGGCTGAGAAGTTAAACCAGGGTGCTTGAGGATCAGGGCCGGATTCTGCCTCCTCAGGCTCTGGCTCCTCCAGGGGCTGAGGTGGCACTGGGTCTAGTTTTCCTGGGCTGCTATCAGGTGTAAGGACTGAACTGCTCAACAGGGAACAGTGGCTCTGAGTCTGGCTCAGCCAAGATAGGAAGGCTGACTGACTGAGGTCATGCTGGCTCTGACCCAGAGACAAATGGGAGCCTTCCGGCTCTAGGAACCCATTATGGGACTGAGGATGAGACTGAAGCTGGGGTTGGGCAGGAGACTGAAGCTCAGGATGGGGCTGAGCCTCTGGTTGAAGCTGGGCCTGGGACTGTTCTAAATCTTGACCCTTGACAGAGGATTTAAGTTGCCTAGGTTGCATTGACCCAGGCTTAGTTTTTCGAGGTCGGCCTCGGGTCCGGGCAGGAGAACCAGCAGAGCTGTTGGAACCAGCTAACTCCCTCTTCACAAAAAAGAGAGCAGGGTTGGGTGCTGGATGGGCTGCCACCTTTAAGGAGTCGGTTTCTTGCTTTATCATATCTTCAGGAACTGTCAAGAGAAGTAAAGAGCTTAGGACATACATTGATTAACTATTATGGGAAAGAAATAGGCTTATATATCCTATAAACATAGGATATATACTTTCCTATTGGTCTAGTCTTAGTCCCCTTTATTGAGATTTCACTGGTAGCAGCTTACATGGCAACGTACACAGTATCTGGGGAAGAAATACTGTATGTTTTAAGTGATAAGCAGGAGCATAATCATAAACTAACATTTATTAAGAACCAACTATATGTAAGGCACTTCTTTTGTGTGCCAGAAACTGAACCCAGGACCTTGTGCTGCACTTTACCACTGAGCTATATATCCCTAGATCTGTTAAGTACTTTTTTTTTTTTTTTTTTTGGCACCAGGGATTGAACTCAGGGGCACTCGACCACTGAGCCACACCCCCAGCCCTATTTTGTGTTTTTATTTAGAGACAGGGTCTCACTAAGTTACTTAGTGCCTTTTTGTTGTTCAGGCTGGTTTTGAACTCACAAGTCTCCTGCCTCAGCCTCTCAAAGTGCTGGGATTACAGACAGGCATGTGCCACCGTGCCTGGCTATTAAGTACTTTCCTAATTAGGAGCATTAAATCATTTAAATCCTTTCATTGCCTTGTGAAATACATATACTATTATTATCTCCAGTTTACAAATGAAGGAACTAAAGCACACAGCTGATAAGTGGCCAAGCAGGCAGTCTTATTCCAGGGCCTGTGCTCTTAACCACTATGCTATGACTTTCATAAAACGAACGCAGTCCCAGGCCACTAGGTAGAGAAAAAGGAACTATTTAACTTTTGTTAGGATTCAGAACTCAGGCTTCACAGACACTCCTACCTAAGTTCCCCTCTGTTCCTTCCACAAAGATACCAGACAAATACGGCAACACCCAATAGCGGCGTCTGTAGCGATCCTGACCCAAGGAGACTGCTCGAAGCATCTGGGATGAGTGAAGCAGCTTTTTGCGAAAGAAGAGCTGACGCTGGATAGATAGTGGAAAATGAAGATGAATAAAAATCACATTTCCAGAGCAACAGTGGTGAATTCATGTAGTATATGGGAGAAAGGCAATGGCTTTCTGTTTTCCTATAGAATTGACACCATCTGGGCCTAGCCCAGAAGATGACCAATTCTTGCCAAGCCCATGCCTCCAACTCTTGGGAGGTTAGAAGCACAGTACCTTACTGAGTTTTTCTATCTGACGCTCTAACTCTGGGATGCTAGATGCTATAGCATCAACCTGGAAGGAAATAAGTGGATATTGAGAAAAAGGAAGTTAATCAGTACCAAGAACGAAAACATCTACTTTCTATCCTCTACTTCCTTGTCCTCTCTCTTTTTTTTAATCATTTTTCTTTCCAATACCTCTCCATCTTTTCGACCTCTGCGGCCATGAATAGCTGCTATTGTCTCCTCCTCCTCCTCTTCTTCCATGCCACTGGTTTCCTCCATGATTCGAGAACTGCGCCTCCGTCCTAGGCCTTCCTCTGGCCCTTCCATTTCTACCTCAGGTCGCCCAGTTCGCTTGGCCAGAGCAGTTTTCAGTCTTGAAACAGATGGGAGAGAGATTAAGGGAAATTGTGACGAAGAACAATGCCACAAAAAGAACAACCAGAATCTAAACCATGCTGAGACCTGGTAAGATCCCAAGTCCAGGGAAGGGGTTAAGGGCGAAAGTCCTGGCTATCCATCCCCTTCCCCACTCTCTCCAAGCTCGACCCTGTCTTGTCCCTACCTCCGAAGTCGGCCTTCAACAATCCATTTGTTTTTCCTATAGCTGGACATACTCTCCAGAGTCTTGTCAATCTCACTGCAGGGGAATAGGGAATGTAATTTTGAGGTAGAAGTGGCAGTATATAAAAAGAAAAGGTAGGTTTAAGGGTAAAGGGGCTGCAAGGAGTTTCAGCCTAGAATCTAGAATGGATGAATGGCAAAGGAAGGCTTAAGTTCTCCCAGGGAGGGCACTAAGATTCAGTTCCATGTCAAACATCTTTAGAGACTGGCAGGGGATAAACATCACCCCAGAACTTCCACATGACTAAACCCCTCCCCCATCCCATTCTGACACAAGGCATAGGATAACCACCCCCACCACCATGGCACCCCTCACTTGATGATGAGGGTGGAGCCATTGAGCTCATGCACGAGGAAGGCCAGGACAGCAGCCTTCTGTTGGGGTGGCTGGGCCTGAAAAGGCTGGGTGCGCAGGCTGTCACAGAGGGCTGGTTCTACTCCATATGCCATGAGGAAGCAACGCAGAATCTCAGACACATTGTCTCTTGTCAGTGGAATCTCAGACACCTTCTCCCCCAAGATCTTTAGGGACTGTTGGGAGGAGAACATAATGGGAATGAAGAAGAAAAGGGGAACAATTCAAACTGGGTGAACCTAGAATTTCAGAGTTAAGACTGAAGAAGAAAGCTGGGCATGGTGGTGGACACCTATAATCCCAGCAGCTCCGGAGGCTGACGCAGGAGGATCACAAGTTCGAGGCCAGCCTCATCAATGTAGTGAGGCCCAAAGCAATTTAGTGAGGCCTTGTCTCAAAATAAAAAATATAAAGGGCTGGAGATGTGGCTCAGTGGTTAGGCACCCCAGGTTCATTTCCTAGCAACAAAAATTAATAATAAATGAATTGGACAAGAGGAAAAGAATTTAAGTTGAAAGATCACAAAATAAAAGTACCAAAAATTTTAAAAAGCACAAAAGAAAGGGAATAAGATAAAGAAAACAAACGAAGTAAATCCAGAAGCATCAGGAAGAAAAAGAAACAAAAAGGAAAAACAAACAGGAAGAAGCTACATCTTCCTCACTTCCCATCACTTTAGGGAGGAACTTCTAAATGTTCTAAGAGGAACCAAAACTGAGACAAAGCCTATCTCAAGCCCTCCCAGCCTGCCTAGGAAAGGAGCTCACCTGACAGTAGGAGGGCAAGCCAGGATCGTAAAGTGCAGCCTTTAGGAGCCGCACCAGCAAGTCTTGCACCTTGCCCAAGCTGTCACCCTGGCATAGGAGTCCCTCTTGCAGGACACCCAGGCTAGGCACATCTTTGGTAGGGTCAAAGCCCAGCACCTTGCCGAAGCTGTGCAGGAACTCCACGATGGTCAAGCAGTCTGAGAAGGCCCTACTGGGCAGTGTCAAACCAGGAATGCGTGTGAAGTCAGGCAGGGGCTGGAGGGGTAAAAGTGGTACAGCGTCCTGTTAGACTTATCAGAAAGCAACAATATGGAAGTCCATGAGGTCCTTTCTTTTACAGAAATGTCCTCACAATTGGCCCCTCCATGACCCAGGAAGTGTCACTCTCCCCTTACTACCTGGTGGTCAGCCAGACACATATCCTCTGTGGGCTTCTTCATCTCTTCCAAGATCTTCTGCTGCCTCTGCCGTTCCTCCAGGCGCCTCTGTGTGGCCAGGGTCTTATCTGCTTTACAGGCTGGCTTGACTTTGGCCACCTCCTCCTTTATTTTTACCTTCTCTTTCTTTTCCCTCTTCATTTTTTCCTTCATTTTTTCTTGCTTTGTCTTTATCTTTTCCTTCTCAGCCTACCCACCCAAGGGAAAGAGGAACCAAGAGTGCCATAAAAACACAAGTCATCATCCTTCTCTGGGTCCCATTTTGGTGGCTTCAAAATCAGATATGGTGATTGTGTACATGCACCTACCTTGAATTTCTTCTTAGCATCCTTCTGCTTTAAGCTCTTGGTGTCTTGTTTCCGTTTGTTTCTGGCCTGTAAACCATAAGGGAAGTCATTTCTCCTCAAACTCTGAAAGCATCTCTGCTTGGGCTAGGATTCAAAAACAGACAAGGGTGCTGGGGAGGAGAGGTGAGAGATGGGATGATGAGGGTTTGGCAATGGATCAATTCTCTCATCCTGGAGATGCCCACATATTCTTGAATAAGCCCAGTTCTCTAAATCAAGCAAGAAAATTCAGGGTAATGAATGTGTGTTGCTACGCAGTGGGTGACAGATGTGGGAGAGGGGAAAAAAAGATGGAAGTGTGTTATAGGAAAAGTTAGCAACTAATGCCCCTCACCTGCCCTTGTACAGGAGTCTGACATTCTCCCCGTTGTATCTTCTGTCTTATCTTCTTTTTGCTTTTATTCATCTTTGCTTTATCCTCTTCATTCAGTGTTTCTACAAAGGCAAAAAGAAAAATGAAATGAGTGAAGTGGAAAGACAGATCCCTAGCATCTAGTGCAGCACACGTGTTTGCACAAAGTAGCTACCCAAGCAACTCCCTGAAGATTTTTTTTTTTTTGTACTGGAGATTGAACTCAGGGGTACTCGACCACTGAGCCACATCTCCAGCCCTATTTTGTGTTTTATTTAGAGATGGGATCTCACTGAGTTGCTCAGTGCCTCGCCGTTGCTGAGGCTGGCTTTAAACTCACGATCCTCCTGTCTCAGCCTCCCAAAGTGCTGGGATTACAGGCTTGCGCCACCGCACCAGCTGAAGAATTTTTTTTTTAAGGTATACATAATAATAAATATGGGGAGAGACACCTACCATGGTTATGGCAAAAAGAACTCAAATGGGATCTCCTGTATAGAAGGAATAGCTGCTGGCGCCAACTAGACTGCTGTGGCAATAGTCCAGTTAAGGGAGAAGAGGTCACCAAAACAGAGTAGCCTTACAAACTGTCTCTTTCTCAGGCTACCCAACAAAGGCAAGAACACAGACTGATTTTAGTGCAGAGAGAGCTGAGAAAGGAAGCAAAATGCCAAACTGCCACGAAAAGAGCATGGCACTTAGAAGCACTGATTAACCAAGAGTGTACCAGAAAAAAAGGGCAGATAAGGGACTCTTCAATAGAGTCAGGGGCTGGGATTGTAGCTCAGCGGTAGAGCGCTTGCCTCTCATGCGTGAGGCCCTGGGTTCGATCCTCAGCACCACATACAAAGCAATAAAATAAAGACATTGTATCCATCAACAACTAAAAAAAATAAAAAAAATAAAAAATAAAAAAATAGAGTCAGGTTGGTACTAACACAGCTATTGCTTTTGCCCAGCTCAATCGTGTTGCTCCGTTTAAAAAATAAAGCAAAACAAAACAACTGAATTTTTAGGTGGGTGTGGTGGCACACACCTGTAATGCCAGCACTTTGGGAAGCTGACAGGAGAATCTTGAGTTCAAAGCCAGCCTCAACAACAGCGAGGCGCTAAACAACTCAGTGAGACCCTGTCTCTACATAAAACACAAAATAGGACTGGGGATGTAGGTCGGTGGTTGAGTACCCGAGTTTAACTCCCAGTATCAAAAAAAAAAAAAAAAAAAATCCTTTTTGGAAGACTGAATACTTCAGTATAATTCTGCAAACAGTATATTTTTAATATATATTTTTGACAGAATAGTACCTACCCTTTTGTTTCTTATGTAGAAACAATCATTCATCTACATGGCAACCTTCTGAGTTAAAGTAGGTATTATAGGAAGATAACCACTTAAGACTTCTATTTATTTGTTTTTCTTTTTTTGCAGTGCTGGAGATCGAACCTGAGGCATTATGTATGCTAGGCAAGTGCTCTACCACTGAGCCATATCCCCAGCCCAAGACTTCTATTTAAAAATGAAACTTGTAGCAGGGCGCGGTGGCGCAAGCCTGTAATCCCAGCACTTAGGGAGGCTGAAACAGGAGAATTGCGAGTTCAAAGCCAGCCTCAGCAATGGCAAGGTGCTAAGCAACTCAATGAGACCCTGTCTCTACATAGAACACAAAATAGGGCTGGGGGTGTGGCTCAGTGGTCGAGTGCCCCTGAGTTCAATCCCCGGTACCAAAAAAAGAAACTTGTTCTAGTTCATACAATTCGAAGATGGCAGAGCTGGCACTCTGAGTAGGAATTACAAAACATTTTTTTTTACCATACCAGGGTAAATGCAATATTTGCTGAAAAAATTAGGTATTTCCTACTTGTTTATCCCACTAAAGTAGTGTTAATTATCTTTAGAATTCAGATGTAAATTCTGAATCTCAGTGACAGTGGAAACAAGCAAGGTAAAGAGTGTACAACTGATATCAGTATAAGAAAGAAGCTGAAAGATGGGTAAAAAACAGAAGTCCTCTCCTTTGGCTTATAGAGTTACATCTAGGTATAGCTCAAAGCTTCAGTGATTAAAACTCAAGGAAGAAAAACTCACTGGAATAGAAGTACCCCAAATGCTAGGATCCTGATGCTATCTTCCAAGGAGAAGCTGATTCAGATTTATTCTGTCCAAAAGTCAGTCATGCATTTGGGGAAACTCAGGTATTAGCAATTCAACAATACTTAGGGACTTCAAAGAGGGAGCAGAATCCCAAGGTAAGAAATACCACTGTACCTTGGGCCTCTGGTTTCTTTAGGAAGCGGTTGTCTGTCTTATTCAATACCTCAGGAATTTTGACCTTGGGAGGCCGACCTCGGCCCCGTTTCACCTTGGGGACTTCCTTGGTTTTGGCCTTTTCATTGTTTCGAGGTCGACCCCTTTTGCCAGTAATTGCTTGAATCCTGGATGGAATCTCCTCTGCTGAGAGTTGTACCCACTGCAATCCCTAAGGTAGCAAGGAAGACTATGTCACAATGGGAGAGAAAGGCCTCCAGAACCTCCAAACCCCACAAGAGGAAGCTGGGGCTTGTCCACTCTTTCTCAAGGACAAAAACATTATTTAACCCTTAGGCCAGCACCTCTGGTGTGTCTCTCTCTTCAAAGAAATCTCCAACAGGCATGCGGGGACTGAAGCTGAAGTGCTCACGGCGGACACTGTGTACCACGTTGCGGCTCAGGTACTAGGAGGAGGAAGTAAAGCAACAGTGATGAGATTACAGCCCTACCCATGTCTTTGGCCAACAACAGCATGAGCAGAACAGGCCCCAGAGCAGACAATGCTCTTCTGCTGTCACAGGGCCCAAAGAAATGAGTCTCTACTTTAGAAATACAAAAGCTACATTACCTTGATGACTTCTGGAAATTGTTTCATTCTCTTCCCACAGGGGCCATAATACCAAGTTTCCCCCTGCCATCGATGGCTGCCCTTCTTGATGCGCACCTCTCTCCGCCACCTGCCAGAGAAGCACATGGGCCCTGCCACCAGGTCACACCCCTACCCACTCCCCCAGGCCACCCAGGAGCCAAGCCCACTGAGCAAATGGCCCTCCCGCATCTGTCTCATTAGTACTGCATGCAGATGCAAAAGTAGCACAGGACATAAGCTTAACTAGAAGACAGGCTTGAGTTTCAGGAAATACCTTCGGACCTTCAGGAGGAAAGCAATACACTATAAATTATACAACCCCAGAAAGACTTCTATCCCTCATTTTTACAAAGTCAGTGAGACAGGCAGCCAGAAAACCCTCCCTGATGCAATTCAGGGCAATTACTGAGTTTCCAGTAAAGAGGACAAAGACCTAAGGAAATAAAGGCAGAAGATAGAGGGTGGGGAGGCAAGCAGAAGAGTAAACTTGCAGCTGACTCCTTTAAATGACTCAGTAGGCCAAGCTTCAGTTAGAACTCTCTGTTCTAAGCAAGAGTATTAAGACTAAGCCTTATCTTTCTCTCAAACTTTAAGCAGTACTCATCCTTGGTGACCACAAGTAGCTTTACAGGGGTTGGGGTGGGGAAGATCCAGCAAAACAGTTATTTCCACAAGGCCCTTGGTGTCAGCAACCTTGCTCATTTGGAGATAACATTATGGTAAGAGATAAATGTCCTGTAATTCACTCCTGTCTAACCCATTCCTCCCCGACTTCAATAAAGAGAGGAGCTCCCTTCTTCCTAGAGTCACGTATTCAACTTGTCAAGGTCAATGCACATAGCAATCTAGAGCATTTACCCATGCTGGAGGGGAAGACGAACTTCTTCTGGGGTAGCAATACGTCTCCTGAGAACATCACCTTTGGAGGAAGACAGGAGATACCGAAGTTAAAGAGTTTAAGCAAAATACTGAAAACAAACTAGTAGGGAAAGGCTAAATGCAACACAGGACATATACTTTTCTGGAACAAGCCAGAGGTAGAACAGAATCTGGATTCTTACCACTTCCAGAAGTAGCAACTCCCCCAGTAATCTCTTCCAGGTCAGCAGAAGCCTCAGGGAAGCTGCTAACATCCTTATTTGCTGGGAAAGCTGTTGGGAAGGCAGCTACTGGGGAAGTTTCAGGGGAAGCTTTTGGGGAGGTCACTGAAGTTGTCAAGGAGACTTCCGAGGAGACTGCTGGGAGGGCTGCTGAGGAAGTTGAAGAGACTGTTGGAAAGACTACTGGGGAGACAAGTGGGGAGGCTGGAGAAACTGCTGGGGAGACTTCTGGCGAGATATCTGGCGAGGGTGCTGGAGAAACTGCCAGGGAGATTGCTGGGGAAGCTGTTGGCAAGGCTGCTGGTGAGGCTCCTGGATGTAGCTGAATAGTGGATGACTGGTCAGGGGCTGGCTGGGAAAGAGGTGGTGGGAAGTCTGAAGCCTGACTCTCCATTTCTTCCTGTTCAGCATCACTGCCATTATTCAGGTCAAAGCTATTATCTAGAAACAAAAGGAAAAATGGCACCAAAGCTAAAGAGGGTTACTTCAAGGGCTTTGGTTTTCTTCCCCATTCATGAGGGTTAAAAAGCAAAACTGCTGGCCCTGCTGTCATTGTATGACAAGACAGCTTTTATAGCTAGAGCTAGGAAGGCCTATCCAGCCTCCTTTTCCCTGCAAACTCCAAGTCTCAAAAGTTCCTCTGAACTGGCGACACTGGTCAGTGTCCTGTGCTCTTTCTTAGTCCCACCACACACTATCTCACAGCCTACTCAGTTCCCTACAAATTTGTTCTTAAAGAATTCCCATTCCTGGGGCTGGGGTTGTGGCTCAGTGGTAGAGCGCTTGGCTAGCAAGCGTGAGGCACTGGGTTCAATTCTCAGCACCACATACAAATAAATAAAATAAATAAAGATCCATCAACAACCAAAAAAAATTAAAAAAGAAAAAAATTCCCATTCCTAAGGTCCTAATTATGGAACCTATTCCTTCATTTTTTTGCAGGCCAAGAACTTTATTAGTCCTACCTCTCCTCACTTACCTTGGAGGACAGACTCCCCTAAGACTGGTGGAGAGTTGGGGCTGGCAAAGATAGAAGCTGATGTTTGACTATCATCTGCCAGGAGACTGAAGGCCGTAGCATTATTGAGGGAAGGGCAATCAAGGGCAGAGATCACAGGGCTATCCTCAAGAGGTAGCTTGTCTTCTGCACCCATCAGCTCTGTGTCATCTATACCATAAAGTCCTCCACTCACTGGCTCTGTTTATGGGGTGAAAAAAAAAAATCAGAAAGCAAGATATTGAGGAAAAATCCGTAATCAATATTTCCTTGAGAAATACTGGTCTGAAAATATCCAATTCTAGTTTATAGCATGAAGATTTTAAACATTAAGTTAGGGGAGATATATGGTACTCGAAAAGAGTAGTCATGAGACTATAGAGAACACAAAGTTTTGAGGTAAAATTAAGGACAAGGTATTGATCATGTATCCACCCACAAATCCTTGCAAAATTTTAGTATTTATCATAAAATAGGCCTTGCTTATACTTCAGTGGGGGTAAAAGGTTATTGTTCATTGGCAAATGTTTTCTTGATAGTTAGAACCAATAGCCCAAATAGCCCAAGTATGTGGTAGTTAAGTCCCTATTCAGTGAATTGTTAAGAGCCCAGGGCTCTTGGCCAAATCTGAATACTGGGAAAGAACCTGGGAAATGAACCAAATCAGTTCAGAGTGTAATTGGCCAAGCCAGGTCAGTATAACTGTGGTCTGCCACAGGATTATCTGGGGACACCAAACACTTTCCCTGGTTTGCTATCTCTTCTAGGTAGTAGAAGCTAGCTATCCTCTGCTTAGGTGAATGCAAAGGATCTTGCCTCCAAGCCCACCTGGTGCCAGAGAATCAAAGGGCTCAAGAGAATCTTCACTGAGGATTGGAGTGTCTTCCAGTTGATCAGGAAGATGTGAAGGATCATCTAAACAGCTCACTGTGGGGTCAGGGACCAGGACTGAGACCTCTTGGTGTAATGACTCCACAGAGGGAACAGAACCATTATAGCCACACATCTTTAGTTCTAGGGAATATCAGGAAAGAGCAAAAGTCAAAATCAATGCCTTCTACTAATTCATTTAGCTATAGCAGGCTATTAATTTTTGCTAGAAGGATATTCATTCATTCAACATTTATTGCTGCTCTAGGGTGTTAGTTCTATGTTGGGAACCTATCTTATCAAGACACTCTAAATAAGCAGAGATGTGCTAGTAAAAATCAATCCTATGGCGAGCAAAGAGAGAGGAAAGGAGAGTGGGGTCTGAGATAAAAACCCCACCATGTTCTCAGATGTCTTCCCCGATGAGTGGGAACACAGAAAATATCCTGTGATTTTATAAGGTGGTTACCCTTGTATTGAGAATCAAATGCAAGCTAAATTTTTGTCTGCTTTGAGGGAAACAATGAAAGGGGTTGTCACGTGTACCAATGCTAACAACAAAAAGGAAACTGGGTAGACAAGCAATGGTATGTTCTGCCTGCTTACTTCCCTCCTTCACATGCCAGTCACTACTAGGTCTCAGCTCACTTTAGCAGCCAGCCTGAACTTGCCATAGTTGAAACAGCTTTAATGCCCACTGCTAATGCCCTAATCCTTTAGTGTATTTCAGAAGAAGCCCTTCTTGATGCAGTGTCTGTTGGGGCTGTTTCAGGCTCGCCCACCTGCCCTCTCCAGGCCAGCAGCTCTGCATGAGCTTGAAATAATTTGCACTCCCACTCGCGAGCTGGTGCTGCAGCCACAAAAACACCAGCCACTTGGCTCTGCTAATCACCAACATGCAAATCAGCCTCCACTGCAGAGAGCTGGAAAGACAAGTTTTCCTCACCTCAAAAAGCCACTGTCCCCCATATCCCTGTTTTCCTTCTCCCCACCCAGTTCATGGACCCAGTTATACCTGGCTGCTCCTCTTCCAGCTCCAGGCTGCCTACCAAGCCAGTGCCATTCTCTGCCACAACTGTCAGCTCCTTTTCTGCTGCCTCATCAGGATGGATCCCACTGCCTACCTCCTGGGAGGGAGCAAAGGTCTGGATGCTAGATCCCAACATAGGAGAAGTCTGTGGGGAGGTGAAAAAACCTGGGGGTCCATTGGGCATCACCTCAAAATTCTGGTCAGGAAAGGAATCATACAGTTCCTGTGAGTCGAAGTTTAGCCCCATAGGACTCTGGGTACCGTTGGCCCAGAACTCTTGGCTCCCAGCCCGAAGGTTAGTGTTGTGACTCGGGGATGAAGGTTGTCGGCTGCCCCCAAGGATGCCGTTGAGTGGGTACTGTCCCCCCGAGAACTGGGAGAGAAGGGGTGGGTCCTTGAGGTTGCTGCCAGGATTGGCAGATGGGTACTGTGAGTAGTTCCAGAGACAGTCGTAGGCCACGTTGGGGTGATGGAGGTGTGAAGTGCTGGAGGAGTGGGGAGCAGAGTTCAAAATCCCTGAAGTAGTAGTGTGAGATACAGTAGATAAGCCATTAACATTCACATCCCCATTCAAACCTGGCAGAGAAGGAGAGAAAAGGGTTAGTTATGGATATATATGCAAGTTAACTCTACCAAAGAACCCCAAAGTAACAGCACTGACTAGAAAAAGGGAAGGTGAAGTGGAGGGGGAGTCCCCCTGTTATATTTAGCTTTTGGGCCTCTGGGGAACACCAAACCCAGATGCTCCTGGAAGTAAGCTTAATAACTGCCACGGAGGCTGCTGAGTAGGGGGCTGGGGAGCTTTCCAGGCCTACCATGGGAGCCACCAGCAGAGAGCTGGCTGTTGCTGCTGCTGCTGCTGCTACAGACTTTATTAAATGAAGCTGTTTGCAGACTACCTACAGTGATTTACATTCTTTCCCACTCTTTATTCCCTAGGGGAATTCTTCCCTTGGAGGGGCATGAATAAATTCTGCAATCCCCCGCCCCCACCTTTCCCTAGTGCCTATTTGGCCCCACAGTGGCACCAGAAGGGACAGCCTCCACCTCACTGGCACATGCAGATCCAGCACTTTGTGCTGGGCTAAGAATAGAATGTGCAGTCACCACAGCTACAAGATTCCAACTCAGAAGGTTGGGCTGGGTTTTGCCCCTCCCCATAAGCCCAGAAAGGTAGTATGCAGGGGATAAAAATCTTTGCATGACCAGTGCTGCAGAATTCAGCTCAACATCAACAACAACCTCTGGGATGATGAAGGACAATCAAACAAAAGGAACCAAGATACCTAGGAAGCTGGAGGTGGAGCAGGGGAACCCCAATGAAATAAAGGAACATCTTTCTATCTGCAAGCCTCTTATAGAGGATAGGAGGGCAAGTGGCAAGTATAATCCTGTTATTTTTCCACTGCAAGGAAGGAGAGAAGCATGTGGGCTTTTCTCTGCTTCTAAGCATAAAGGACTTGAAATCCAAGCAAAATTAGAGAGGTACTTGGTAGAGACATGGTACAGAGTAACTGATAAGCCAAATCTAGAGAAAGATCAATCCTGGCAGCAACATTTTCATCTGGAATTATAAATTTCTGGAAAAACTAGATAAGCACTAAACTATCCCTTATCCCTATTTTCTATCCAAGGAAAGGAGCCGACACAGGCAAATTTACCATCTGCCTTCTCTGCTACACAAACTAAAAGGCAAACGTATCCCAACCCTTCACTCATCTTCCTCACCCCTAGTCCTATCCCAAAGAAGCTTCTCCAACCCCTTTATTTAGAGGGCTGGTCCTTTATTTAGAGGGCTGGTCCTTTATTTCTCTCTGATGGGTGCAAACTGGTTATCAGCAGCAGTAGCCACCTCACTATTCTCTGGCAGTAGCCAGGGAACAGGAGTGACAAAAGAGCAGGCCAAGGTGAAAAAGCTTGTGTTTTTCAAATCCCCTCCAAACTCGTCAAGATTAAAAGTGTTGCTTCCTTAAACCCCTAGAATTTAGTCTTAGAAGTTTATTTCTCTCTAGAGCTGGAGTTCTGTGGATTTACTTTCTTCCCATCTGGGAGGAAATAAAGTTGTGAAATAGCTAGCCCAAAGTAGAGCCAAATCTCCTCCCATCAACCTACTCTAAAGAAATGATGCCCATTCCCACCCCAGGCCATGTGGCCCTCACACTCACTTTTCCCTTGCTGGGGGAAGTTCATGGGAGACCCGTTAGTGTAGAGGCCCTCCCCTGAGGAAGGAGAGGGTTTCAGTCCTGAGGCAGCAGGTGCAGGGGGAAGGCCAGTAAAGTTAAAATGGTCGTTTGCCTCCATTTCTGTAGGAGGGGAAAGAAAGGGGGAAAAAATACTGGCGGTTAAACAAGGTTATGTCACCTTTAATCTTCCAGAGGGAATACCCCCATTCCCTCCCTTTTCTCTTCTCTTGAGAAAAGAAAAGGAGGAAATATGCCCCTAACCTGGGCAATGACCCTATAGAAATAGTCTTTTAAAGTCAGCTTTATAGTGATTAAAAAAAAAGTTCATGGGAAGAAGAAAAAAAAAAAAGACACAAGTCTAGGAGTCTTCCCTCTGTGTAAGCCCCACCCTCCAGGCTACCCTACCCCTTTTGTTAGATATTAGTCCTTGAGTGTAACATTTAACATTCTCTATTCTTTTGTTTTATCCTCAAGGTAAGACCAGAGTCCCATTCCCAGGGTCCACAAAAATGTTATCAAAACCATTTTTTTTACATGAAGCCACAGAAATGGGGGTGTTGGTAGGAAAAGCATGTTTACTATACACCATTTGTTTTATTATACCTGAACTAAACAGTGTCTGTTATCCTATCCACACCTCTAGATATCAAAAGGCAGTACAGTTACATGAGTAATGGGATTTGAAAGGAAGATACATTTCAGAAAAAGTGATTATAATGTCAAAACTCAAATCATCCAGGGATATTCTACCTCTTTTTTTTTTTTTTTGGCAGTGCTGGAGATCAAACCCAGGGTCTCAAACATGCTAGGCAAGTGCTCTACCACTGAACTTCACTCTCAGTCTCAATATTCTATTTCTTTCTTTTTTTTTTTTTTGGTACCAGGGATTGAACTCAGGGGTACTTGACCACTGAGCCACAGCCACAGCCCAATTTTGTGTTTTTTTTATGTAGAGATAGGGTATCACTGAGTTGCTCAGTGCTTTGCCGTTGCTGCTGGCTTTGAACTCGCAATTATGTCTCAGCCTCCCAAAGTGCTGGGATTACAGGCATGGGCCAGTGCGCCTGGCTTCAATATTCTATTTCTTACTTGTGTGAAATACCACGCTCTCCAAGAATATAGGTTAAATAAATGTCAGTGGTGAAAAAATGATTAAATGAGAGCGTTCCAAAGAATATCGTTATGTCTATCATGGTTAATTCCTAATGTTTTGGTTTCATGGCCTAAACATAAAAGGTCATGGAGAGGACAGCAAGATGCTTATGACTGTAAAGTGCAGGCAGTAGCTCACTGAGGGACAGTATGGCTAAGAAGCTATTCTTTTTCCTGAATATGATGTGATATACTACTAGGGAATGATAAGAAGTAAAACCCTTGATCAGAATAAATTTAACTTTGAAAGAGCAAAGAAAAGAGGGAAGATAAGAGGCAGAAGCCAGAATTTTTGGTAAAGTCTGATACATCAATCAGATATTTGTGATATACTAGTACATATTAACTTGATATGTGAGAGAAATCTGTCTTGATACACAAAAAACAACTCCTTGGATTATGTTACTTTTTTTTTTTTTTTTTTTTTGGTGGCACTGGAGATTGAACCCAGGGGTCTTTTACCAATGAGCTACACCCCCAGCCCTTTTTATTTTATTTTGAGACAGAGTCTGTTTAAGTTGAAGTTGGCCTCAAACTTGCAATCCCCCTGCTTAGCCTCCCTAGTCCTAAGATTATAAATCTGCACCACTGTGCTCAGATTATGTTACTACATACTCAAGGGCAAAAAAATTCACACAGAAAGGTTTCTTTTCTAGTTCCCAAGATGAAGCAATAAGCAGACCTAGGTAATATATGAATTAACCATTTGAAAGGGAGAATAAATTGGTTAAGAACTATATGGCCACAGGCTGGGGATGTGGCTCAGTTGTTAAGTGCCCCTGGGTTCAATCTCTTGTACCAAAAATAAACTAACTAACTGACTGACTGACTGACTAACTAACTATATGGCCACTCGCCAACATCTGAAAGAGTTATGTTCATGAGTATGCCACCAACTGCAAATGAGACCTCATTAGGTAAATTATATATACAATTCTGAGCATGAAATATAAACCCTTTCTGTATAGTACTTGGCATTAAACTAAGATTTTCAAAATTAAATATCATAAACAAAAATAAAAATAAAAGTTTCTTTTATTGATTTAAACAGAAAAAATGCTAGGACTCACTTCTTTTCCATATAGGATTTCTCATTTCTATTCTAAAATAAGTACCAGACCTCAACTTGCTGTGCATAAATGAATGAATCAAGTCTCTAGTGAAAAGACTTCATGCTCCTTCAGAATTTCCCTATTATTGTTAAATACCACTCCTTATCAGCAGGAGGTCTGAAAAGTAACCATCATAAGATTAATAACCCTTTGAATGAAAGACATAAAAAAAGAAAGGTCATTCCCTAATCTATAGGTTAAGCTTCCAAAGCAAAGAGCAAAGAGGACATTCAGTAGTTCACTTCAGATATCCTGGAAATGCTATGCCTGGAGAGTCAATCTCATTTGATTCTCTCCCAAGCTTCACCACTCCTTTGCCCCAATTTTATCCACAGCCACAATTTTATCCTCTGCTGTATGAGGGGATGGGGAAAGACCCACAGACAGACACACACACGCATACATACACACAACTTTTCCTCCTTGTACTCTGAACTACATCCTCTCTCAATGACGGGCCACAATTCATTTTTCCATTCTCTATTGGAATCATGAAGAAACCAATGACCTCTTTGTTGTTCTCTGAAAGCATGGTATATCCTGTTTTACAAAATATATACTGTACTTCACACAATAAGTGGATGGCTCACAGAAACCAGAGAAGTAAAAGGAATGAGAAGTTATTTGGTACCTGAGGTCTGCTTCCAACTTGTTCTGACCCTGTTCTAGTAAAGGGTCAGAGAAACCACAATCATTTCATTTATAAGCCTTCTAGACACACAAAATACTCTGTGTTGTTCAGTGAGGTTAGCACAATGTAGCAGGCTCTAGGTTCAAATCCCAGCTCTACTATTTACCAGCTTTTTGATCTTGGATTTAAACTTGCTAAGCCTCAGTTTATCATTAGCAAAAAATTCTGGTATTCACTACCAGGACTTGTAAGGATTAAATGAGAACATCTATATAATATAAACACCCTAGGCACAGTGTCTGTCACCCAGCAAATGTTCAATAAATGTTAGCTATTATTATTAGACAAACAGTAACAAGAATAGTTTTCAAAATGATAATCAGCTCTATAAGGTCTAAATACAATTTAAAACCACCACCAGCAAGGGAGATACTACAAAACCAGGGATGACCCAACCCAGTCAGATCTCCCTATATTCAACATGACTCCTGATTTCAGTCGTCATGTAGACATGGGGTCCCAATATGTGAATACAATGAAAATGTGCACAGCAAGTTGTCCTCCATTTGTGTATAATGAATCAAAATGCATTCTGCTGCTTTGGGAGGCTGAGACAAGAGAATCCCGAGTTCAAAGCCAGCCTCAGCAACTCAGTGAGACTCTATCTCTAAATAAAACACAAAAATAGGGCTGGGAGCCGGGCGCAGTTATGGAAGCCTGTTATCCCAGCATTTTGGGAGGCTGAGACAGGAGAATTCCGAGTTTAAAGCCAGCCTCAGCAATGGCAAGGCACTAAGCAACTCAGTGAGACCCTGTCTCTACATAAAACACAAAATAGAGCTGAGGATGTGGCTCAGTGGTCGAGTGCCCGAGTTCAATTCCCAGTACCAAAAAAAAAAAAAAATAGGGCTGGGAATGTGGCTCAATGGAACTCCAGTGCCCCTGAGTTCGATCCCCCCTACCAAAATAAAAAGCACTCTGCTGTCATGTATACTTAAGTAGAATAAATAAATTAAATTTAAAAAAATCAAACAATTCGGGGCTGGGATTGTGGCTCAGTGGTAGAGCGCTTGCCTCGCGAGGCACTGGGTTCGATCCTCAGCACCACATAAAAATAAATCAATAAAGATATTGTGTCCACCTACAACTAAAAAATGTTAAAAAAAAAAAAATCAAACAATTCAATAAAGTTGGGGGTGTGGGGGAAGAAAATGTGAACAGCTCCTTTCCACAATAAACCTAGGGTTATTTCATTCTAACCTTTCTACTCAAGATGCTTTACACAATAATGCCTTAAGATAAATTCTGAGCTAGTAAGTACAGTAAATCATAGAAGGAAGGTGTCTTCCTTTGAACTAATAGGATTTTAGCCAAAAAGAAAGAAAGAAAGAAAATCAGCCAGTGCCCAACCCCCAGAATAGCAGAAAGTTATTAAAGGAAGTACTATCAGGCAAGTACCCAGCCCAATCACAGATGTACACAAATGGATGTCTTAAGAGCCCTTGTGTTGGGTTAGGGGTGTAGCTCAGTGGTAGAGTGTTTGCCTATCTGGGTTTAACCCCCAACACAGAAAGAAGGAAAAAAAAACATTGGTGTTTCATTTTTTTTTGATTGTTGCTGTATTTTGTTTTTGCAACACTGGGACTTGAACCCATCAGTGCTCTACCACTGAATTCATTTCATTTCTAAGAATTAAGTTGTACTGCCCCTTAAATTTTAAGCAGTAAGGCATGGCCAAACTCGTTGATTTTCTCAACTGCAGTAAGAGTTTCTATTCTGTGGGCCTATGACATGGTTTTAATAGAGAAAGACTGACAATGCACAAAGTATTGGAATGAATATTAATGGATTTCAACATTGTTGCAGGTATCCTACCTGACCAATTCTAGCCCTTAGGCTTCTGAGGCTACACCCCACCCCCAAGCCTCCCCCCCACACCAAACCCACAAGATATATCAACAGCCTCCAGCTGTACACTTTGGTAATTCCTGCAGCTCTTTTTTTTTTTTTTTAATGTCTTTATTTTATTTTTATGTGGTGCTGAGGATCGAACCCAGTGCCTCGCGCGTGCTAGGCGAGCACGCTACCACTGAGCCATAACCCCAGCCCCAATTCCTACAGCTCTTTAAAAAAAAAATCCTTCTTGTGCAGTATACCAAAATTTCACAAATGGGAGGTTTCTAATAGGGTACAGGGACTAAGACTTGAACCCTGCGCTAATACAAAAGCTGTCCCATTTCTGCCCTTAACTCTGGGTAAGTTCTAAGCTTTCAAGTTCCTGACTACAAGTAGCAACATCTGACTTTTGTATCTGAAACCTCTTTTCCTTAGCTAAGTCACCATCTTCCTTCAAAATAGAGTTCTAAGTGCCGAGCCTCAAAACTGACATGCCTGACATTCTCCAGTCAGGACAGCCTATATGACAACACTGGTTAACAAGCTTCCCTTGGAATTTTGACTCAGACACACTATTATGTACTAACTGAGACTCATTCTCTTTCAAAATGTCCTTTCCTTAACTACTTTTCCTAGTTAGAACTCTATGTAAGGCTGAAGGAAGATGATGAAAGAAGATCGTAGCCGGGCGTGGTGGCGCAAGCCTGTAATCCCAGTACTTAGGGAGGCTGAGACAGGAGAATCACGAGTTCAAAGCCAGCCTCAGCAACGGCGAGGCGCTAAGCAACTCAGTGAGACCCTGTCTCTACATAAAACACAAAATAGGGCTGGGGATGTGGCTCAGTGGCCAAGTACCCCTGAGTTCAATCCCCAGTACCAAAAAAAAAAAAAAAAGAAAAGAAAAGATTGTTTCAGAGGCAGCAGGGGAACTCACAGAAAACTGCCATGTCCAGGCTGCTCAAGACAATACAAAGATAACTTGATCTCTGTCCTTCTTCTTAACTATGTAGGTTCTACAGCATCAACTGGATATAAAAGTCCAACCATTATTATTTCTAGCATCTAATTTAGTACTAAACACATACAAGAATCAAATTTTTGTTGAACACATAAACTGAACAAATGAGTAAATCTACTCCCCTCTTCTGACTACCAGCTTACTATCAAAGGTTGTGGGCTTTGTACCTATTTTCTTTTTTTTTAAATATTTTTTTAGCTGTAGATGGACATAATGTCTTTATTTTATTGCTTTGTATGTGGTGCTGAGGATCGAACCCAGGGCCTCACGCATGCGAGGCAACGTTCTACTGCTGAGCTACAATCCCAGCCCCTGTACCTATTTTCAGAGAACAAAAAAATTCAGTTCCATTCTATGTTCATAAACATAAAAATCTCTAAAGGAAAGAAAAGACTCAGATCTTGAGGTGTTTTTTAGATAACCATCTCCTATAAGACTAGGAAACAGGGAAGTAGTGAGAATATAAAAAGTTAATGAATTGCTGGGCGCAGTTGTGCACACCTGTAATCCTTATACTTTGGGAGGCTGAAACAAGAGAATCAAAGCCAGCCTCAGCAATGGCAAGGCACTAAGCAACTCAGTGAGACCCTGTCTCTACATAAAACACAAAATAGGGCTAGGGATGTGGCTCAGCGGTCAAGTGCCCCCAAGTTCAATCCCCCGTACCAAAAAAAAAAAAGTCAATAAATTCAAGTTCTAAATTAAATGTTCTAATAGATTTAACTGAACACTCAAGGTACAATAGATTTTAAAACATTTACCTAAATAAAGGAACCACATAACAACCTAGGTTAGGTTTTCTGCCACAGCTCTGGTCACTTCGTTATCAGAAAACTAGAATTGTCTCTGAAATTGCAGGACACTAAAAGCAGAGTCCAAAGTTTTATAACAAGGTATTTCTTTCTTCCAGGTCTGACTTTTTCAGAATTTCAACAATTAACGGCTCCAATCCTTCTTCCAACAAAATGGTCCCCTCCCAAAAATAAGCTAAGTAAGCTGTTAAGAACCCCATGAGTGCTGGGTGTGGTGACCCACGCCTGTAATCCATCCAAGTGACTCGGAAGGCTGAGGCAGGAGGATAGAGGGTTCAAAGCCAGCATCAGCAAACTTAGAGACACCCTGTCCCAAAATAAAAAAATAAAAAGAGCTGGGGATGTGGCTCAGTGGTTAAGTGCCCCTTGTTTCAATTCCTGGACCGAAAAAACCTACAAACAAACCCAAACCCCTTAGTGCCAAGTGTGATGGTAATACACCCCTACAGTCCAACAGCAGAGGAGGATCAAAAGTTTAAGATCAGGGGGCTGGGGCTATAGCTCAATTGGTAGAGTGCTTGCCTCGCATGACAAGGTCCTGGGTTCAATCCCCAGCACCAAAAAAAAAAAGATCACTAAACCAAAAAAGTTTAAGATCTGCTTGGGCAATTTAGCAAGATGCCATCTCAAAATTTTTAAAAAGGGCTGGGGATGTATCCCAATGGTAGAGCAATCCTGGGTACAATCCCTCATATCTCAAAAAGAAAAAAATAAGTAATTTAGAGATAATCTAAAGTATAAGGAATAATGTTGTGTAGGTAATATGCAAGTAATATATTTTATATAAGGGACTTGAGTATTCTCACATTTTGATGTTTTTAGGGATCCTGTAACCAATCCCCTACAAATATGACTGCATTCTCTTTAGTGAAGGGAAGGGACAAAACACAAGTCAGTGCTACTTTTGCTGCTGGTGCCAAAAACAATGTCTAGACCTCTTCAAAGATAGGATCTTTTTTTTTTTTTTTTGGTTTTGTTTTGCAGAACTTTTTTAAACTTCAAAATCATATAATCTGGGGGCTGGAGTTGTGGCTCAGTGGTAGAGCGCCTGCCTCGCATGTGTGAGGCACTGGGTTCGATCCTCGGCACCACATAAAATAAATAAATAAAGGTATTGGGTTCATCTACAACTAAAAAATATTTTTAAAAAATCATACTATCTGTCAAGTTGGTGAAAAACAGCCCTCTCACATATGAGACAACTCTTAAAAAAATGTTTACCTTGGGTTATGAGACCTATGAAGATATTAATATCCTAAGAAACAAATCAGGGACATTATCTGGGCCAGGAGATATCTCAAAAGTTGTGTATTTCACTCTTATTTCCTAGGACATAAAAACTGGCATTATTGCCTAACTTAAAACAATACACATAAGGTCAAATATCATAATTACTGACTACTTTCTATCCTGTTTTAATAGAAGGGCTGGATATGGTGGTGCACATCTGTAATCCCAGTGACTCAGGAGGCTGAGGTAGGAGGATTTCAAGTTCAAGACCAATTTAGCAACAATTTGCTTAGTGAGGCCCTAAGCAAATTGACAAGACCCTGTCTTAAAAATACAAAATAAAAAAAGGGCTAGGGATGTGGCTCAGTGGTTAAGCACCACTGGGTTCAATTCCCTCACCCCCCAAAAGAGAAGGGCTTTACCTCTTCAGAAGTGAAAAGGTCAACAGCCAAAAGACAGCAGGAGCAGCAGCCCTAACAGGCTTTGCTTCTCTCTTGGCAACACCTGCTTTCAGAAACAAGACTGCAAAATGAATCACTCTAGACATTCTAGATTTCTGACTGGCTGAGGTCAGCTCACATAGTTCTCTTTCTACCTCAGATTTTTTCTTTTAAGAAGAAATTTTAAAAAAGGACCAGTCAATATTAAGATGTCTACTTCTCTGGTGCAGTGTAGTGGCAGACATCTATAAACTCAGCTATTCTGGAGGCTGAGGCAGGAGGATTGCCGGACTTAGTAACTCAGCAAGAAGCTGTCTCAAAATAGAAAATAAAAAGGGATGGGGATGCAGCTCAGTAATGAGTGCTCCTGAGCCAGGCACAGTGGTACAGCCTATCATCCTACCACTTTGGGAGGCTGAAACAGGAGAATAGAGAGTTCAAAGCCAGCCTCAACAATGGCAAGGCGCTAAGCAACTCAGTGAGACCCTGTCTCTAAATAAAACAAACAGGGCTGAGAATGTGGCTTAGTGGTTGAGTACCCCTGAGTTCAATACCTGGTACCAAAAAAAAGAGTTCCCCTGGGTTCGATCCCCAGTGAGGACTGGGGGAAGAAACCTATTTCTCTGATAAGAAAAATGCATTCATTTGACAAAAAAGCCAAGAAAAGTATGCTTCAATTTTGTATCAAATGAAGTCATTGGGGCTGGGATTATGGCGCAGTGGTAGCGTGCTCGCCTAGCACGCATAAGGCACTGGGTTCCATCCTCAGCACCACATAAAAATAAAATAAAGATATTCTGTCACCTACAACTAAAAAATAAACATTAAAAAAAAATGAAGTCATTGTTTTTTCAAAATCTGCTTCTATTTCTTTCAAAGACTCCAAAAACTAGAGTGATCTTTTCTTCACACCCCCACCCAAATGCTGAGGTTGGAACACAGGGGTCTCAATAATGCTGAGTAAGCATTCTATCACAGAGCTTCAACCCTAACCCTCTTCAGTCTTTTAACCCCAACAGGTAAAATCAATCTACTCTGTCAGGTCGCGATTTAGGTAACCAAAGGTTGAAAAAAGGGAAACTTAAAAATCAGTGTAAAATCATCTTTATCAGAAAGAACTCAAAGAAACCAACCAATCTAGGGGAGGGATAAGATAAAAGATGCTGACATCAGGTGAACTTGTTTTTACTGTTTCCAGGATATCAATAGTCCCAATGTAAAATGATATCATTTTACTAGTTGTGATGCCACTTTTTTTTTCATACAATCGTGTACATCTTTGTTCTTATCCTGGATCTTCAATCTAGAAATCTACATCCAGGTAGCAGGTTTTTGACTGGAAAATAGTGAAAAGATTATTTAAATGCTAGGCTTACACTGTTTTCATGATATTCCAAATGATCTTAATATTTTGACTCCCGAAATCTGATCTCCTGTGGCCAACTCTTGTCCCTAAACAAACCCAGTGTGTAACAAAATGTCTGGGGGCACAGCACACAGTGCCATTACTTTATGCTACAGAAGAAATTAGGTGAAAAAAAAAAATAGAAAATCTGGGCACATGACTATGCACAAAACAGAAAAGCCTACCACTCTCCAAGAATAAGGAGATGTTCTTCTATGGACTGAAGAGTAAATCAAATAATAGAAAACTCTCCTATTCTAATTAGTTCTACACAAGGTAAAACCTCTAGCACCTTAAGTCAACTAACAGGCGGTTCCCACAGAGACTGTCCTTAGTCTAGAATCACCACTGATTCTGAACAAGCTTGCCACTCAGTCCCTACCCAGATATACAAATCCTAATCATTGTTAAATTTTCTCCATCTCCTCCTCTTTCTCCAGTTCTCAGGATCCACCCTTCTTCTATTTACAAGCTTACTTGTGCAGGTGCTATACAATACAGAAACTGTCATACTTAAGACCATACTAAGCAAGATCCCAAGTCTTGGCACCTATGTTGAGGGAATCTGCATCACTAGTATTTAACATGTACCCTGCTGGTGGATATTGGAGTTTGTTTTTCTATGACCTCTAATTTAAGGAGGAAAAAAAAATCCAGAGACAGAGATACTCTGGAGGAAGGGATCAGGATCAGTGAGTGAGTCAACTATAGTTGACTACTTCCAGTCGACAAATTAAGTTTACAAAAAACAAAAACAACACATCCAAAGAGAGCTCTCTCAGGCCACATGGTAGGCAGGATCCAAGTTTGCCCAGGCCTCAGAAAATGAAACCAAATCTGATTAAAATGGACTTTTCAAAACAACGAGAGACAGAGAGACAGCAGCAAAAGCACAGCTGCCATTTCCCGGCCACTTCCTGCAGGAGGCTGGGGGAGGGGCTGTTTGTGTACAGATGGAGGTGGAGGCTATCCCCCCTATCACCCCCCAAAGGATACAAATCCCTTACTCCAATAAGCCTTACAAAGGATGACCGCGAATAGCATTGCCTTCCCCTGAAAACTGAGAACACAGAGAAAGAAAGGGATGCTGCGGGATCATCTTTTCTGCCACGGAAACGGGGATCCCCTTACTGAGGGATTTCCTTGGAAAGGAATCCCTCTTTATTCTTCCCCCCAGCCCAGCTTAAATCCGGATGCCTACCATCAGGTCTATGGACCCCCATCCCTGGGGAGGGGGATTCTCCCTGGGAGCGAGGGCCTCATGCCAAGCACAGCACCATCCCCAGCCAGGCCCTTTCCTGCACTTTAAGCTCAAGAGACCCTGCGCGCTCCCCCAGGGAGACACGCTCAGGCCCTTGGAAACCCCTCTACTCTTCACTCATCACAGACAAAATGCCCAGATCCCCACAGAGTTTAACCCACCCGGGGAACCCCCTTAGACACCCCTTGAACGCGGGCAATCCCCACCCCCAACCAAAGAGGTGGAGCCCCTCCCGGGGATTCCACCCGAGTCCCCCACAGGAGTCATCTCTGCCAGCCAAGAGGCTTCTCCGCCTCCTCCACCGCGTCGCTGCTGCCGGGAGCCTCCCCGCGGCCCAGTGCTGGGGTCCTCAGCAGTCCCGCCAGCCCCCAGGGCAGGGAGACCCCCGCCTCGGGCTATGTCCTTGCGGGAGATAAGTCGGAGTCAGCTCCCCGACCCAGGCAAGGCTCAAGGCGACTCGGAAGCCTGGTTTCCCGGAGGAAAGCCTCGGGTAAAAGCGAGGCTCCCTCCCCTCAGGCCCCGGGCCAGACTCCACAAACCTGAGAAGGCGGCGTCCAGCCGGGCTCGGGGTTCGTCTCTCCCCGGGGGGTGAACGGTTCACATGGCCGCGCCGCGGGCGCCAGGAGGGGAGGAGACGCCCGCGGGGGAGGGGGTCTGGGGTCCCGGGCCCGGGAAGGGGGGAGGGGGACGCGGCTCAACCGCGGGGCCCGAGCGGAGCCAACATGGCCGGCGGGGGAGGAGTGAGTCGGTGCCGGAGGGGGCGGGGAAGCTGCGGCCGAGAGAGAGCCGCCCTCCGCGGACTCCGCCTCTGGGTCCTAGTGCCCGGCGTCCTGGCTTCCTGACCCCGATCTGGGTCCTAGTGCCGCTCTTAATCCTACAACCTTGATCCCTCGGTCGGCTCCTATAGCCGCATCTTTTTGCCGACTGTGATCTATCTTCACAAACTGAAAAGTGAGCCATAGTCCCAAGGTTAATCCAAAAGACTAGGTCACATTTCTAGGACCAAAGGCATGTACTACTTCCCTGGAAGGGGAAGATAATTTCGGAGGCAGTTTATTTCTCCGGGCAGGGTAGTGGAAAAGTGGAAGTGGAAAGGTTAGTTAGGGCGATTCCGTCCTGGTAAAGGAGTGGAGAGGCATGAGTCCGCTGCCCACTCACCTCTGTCCTGTCGGGGAAGCCAGGTCCTGCCTGGATCACCACTTTCCTGGCAACATCTGCAGGGCCCTGGGTTTCGGAAAGATTCCTGTGAGTGGGGAAAAGGAGGCTTGGCTTTGGGACCAGACAAGGAAGGCCTGAGTCTAGCCTAAATGCAGTCGGAGGGGTAGAGAATACATAGAAAACTAAAAAATAAGATGCCTCAAAAGATCTACCTAGTCTATAGTTCCACTTTTGCTGACAGGAATGAATAGTTGTATGAAATATTCCCACAGACCAGGAAAGTAAAATCTAGTAGAGAATTAGAGTTTGGCTGTCACCTTTAAAATGTCTATTGCAAGGTCCCAGGATGGGGAATAGTGTCATATGTGAAAGCTTATATTTAATTTCTAGTTCAACCTTTTCTTGTTTGTCAGGCTAAGAAATTAAAGCCCGAAGAAGTTCACTAATTTGTTCAAGGTCGAACAGTGTATAAAGTATGCCTAGAAAGGAAACCAAGTTTCCTTTCCTTATAATTCAACACTTTGTAGGCTTCAAGATAATTCCCATTCGATTCAAGCTCAGGCTGAGTATTTTGGAAGAGCAACAAAGTGGGGGTGGTGAAACTCTGGCAGGTTGGAGAATGTCAACAAATACTTTTTCCTCTGGGGGTTTGAAAACAGAGATCTGAAAACTGAGTGTGTGTGTGGGGGGGGCAAATCCATCAATCTAGATTGAATTTCCTTATCCACAGGAGTGGGCTTTGAGTTTTGGGGGACAGACACCACCCACTACAAATAGCTAAGAAGAGGATAAAAAGAAAGCTTGATTTAGCAAAGACTCACAAAGTGTGCGGGCCAGCAGAGGCTAAGGGGAGTCTCTCCCTCTCTTGAGATAAGTAGATTACCAGGGGAAGGAGCAAACAGGTAGAAATCAAAATCCTTCCCTCTTCCCTATCAAAACAGATTTATAGGCCATCAAAGGTAGGGGGAGACAGCCCCCCCCCCATAGCCGGCTGATCAAGTCCCTAAGTAGAAGCCACAATTAAGTTAGAATAGCCCGTCCTTCTGGAGAAAGAAGGGATCCAGCAAACTTCTGCTAAGGAATGCCTTTCTGTCCCCAAAATAAAAAAGGCAGGTGGAGAAGCCAGCTCATTGCATGGAATGGGCACCAAAAGGGCGGGAAGCGGGAGGAGACAAATGGGCAGAACTGGTATCCCCTTTTTCCACCTCTTCCCTTTTCCAGGGCAGATTAGGGAGAATCTTCCCACCTACGCCCGCAATAGCAGGGCTAGCCAGTCTTAGACTGGCTAGGCAGGGGAGGAGCCTGCGCCAGTCAGACGGGTGTAGCCACTCCCCTCCGCTCTACCACCACACACCCACACACACCCTCAGTAGGCTCCACTCCACTCCGGAAGAGCCGGTTACTCCTGTGCCCCACTGACTGCCCCCACCCCTTCCGAGCCCCAGGCCTAGTCTCCAGGGCAACTCCAACTATCCCAGACGAAGAGTTTGGGAAGAGGAGCATTGGATAGAAAAGGACCACCTGGGATTAGAAAAGAAAATGGAGCAGGATCCACTTTTCTTATCGGGTACAGAAAGATTACAATCACCTTCATCCCTGAATGATATCCCGCTTTATCCCATCTAATCAGGGATCTTCCTTGCTCTCTGAAGGATGGGGGTCTGCTGCCAGTATGCCCTACAGCTGAGTGTTTACTTCTTGCCAGACGCCACCCCATGCAGCAAGCTGTGCTTCTCCCCATCCAGACGACAGAGGGCAGACTGACCCCATGTCTCCAAACATTCCTCAATCCCATCAATTGTGGCCAATCACCCACCCCCTCCCTTTAAGAAGCTATTAGAAAGGGGAAGGGGCAAAATGGTCTTTTTTTTTTTTTTAAGCAAAGTGTCTAGGGAATAGGCTCAATCTCCCTCGTCAGGTCCGTGGACAAGAAATGAAGAAAAAGGGGAATGAAACATTTAACATCTGCTCCCCCTTTCTCAACCTCCCGGTGTTCCTCTACTGCACCTCCCAGGCTCAGGGGTCAGCTGCCACAGTGCCTGGCTCCATTTTGGAGCCATATGGCTGGGGCTGGGAGGAGGAAGGGAGAGAAGGGGAGTCATCGCATCCTACATCCCGTCACTCCTGGCATCCAACCCAAGCACCACTGCTGACCATCCTCTCCTCCCGCCAGCGCCCTCCTTACCCCTTAGAACGTGACTCAGAAGAATAGGAGGCAAATCGTCATGACACCCCATCCCCTAATTCTGAAGGTGAGGAGTAGGAATGAGAGCACAAGGATCAGAGCTGTAGCTGCAGTGGGATGGAAGGAGGGGAATTCCCCACTGGAGGTAGGATAATTATAAAAGACCTTCCTTCCTTCCTTCACTGGCATTTGAATAATCATACTGTTAATACGGTCCAGTAGAAAGATGGCTTTCAGCCCTGTTAACCATTGGAATTGCTTCCCCCCCCACACACACCCCACCCGCGTTAGAGCAAAACAGTTTCCTCACCCTCTATATTTTAGGAAGGTTAGATTCTCCCATAATACATTAAAAGGAAACCAACCCCTCAGGTTTTCCCCTCGGAGTCAGCCTGTGCCCCTCAGATTTACCAATCTTGTTTCCAAACTTCCCAACGGAAGTCTCCATGGTGGACCCACTAGATAATGAGTGCCCAAATTTCTTTTGGGTAGAGACTCCCTCAGCCTCTGAATAGAAAAGGCTGGGCTTCCCTCGCCTTAACACCCCAACTCCCTTAAAGGAAGACCCAGCCCCGATCTTTCTCCCCCATCAGTCCCAAGGTTTCGGCCGCGCCGGGGTCGCCCAGCTCCGGGATTCTCCGGGGAAGGGCGTTCCTAGGGTGGAACAGCCAACCCCAGGCCCAAGAAGAGGGCCCTTCCCACCTGGGCTCAGTGGGCGGTACTGAGGTCGGACCCCAAACTCCGAAAGATGTGGGGTGGAGAGGGGCTCTGGAGAAGATTTAGGTAGACTTAGTTGAACTTGAAGGGCTAGCAAGACATGGACAGATAGTGACTGAGGTCTATGTTGCGCCCCCCTCCCGCCGGACCCTTACGAGGATGGAGGGGAGTTGGGGTGGCGGTTATTCCCCCTCCCATTGGGGTTAGGATGGCGTGGGAAAGCGCTAATTCCAGAGGGGAGGAGGCGAAACCTAGACCGCGGGAGATTTTTCTGACGAGGAAGGCGCGGGGGAGGGGAGATCCTGGGCCCAGAATAGGAGGGGTACCCGGGAGAGGATGGCGGAGAGACGTGAGAAGCCTCTGGATTCCGGTCGCAGAGGACAGGGGAGAAATGGGAGAGTAGACAGTGCGGGGGAGAGAGAAAGGGCAGCTCCCGCAGTGAAAGGGTTTGACCCTGAATCCCGGGGCAAGGGGCCGGGACGCGGCCAGCCCGGGGACCGCGGAGCCGGAGGTAGGTGCCGGGCCTCACCTGGAGCAGGGCCGGGCCGCAGGCGGCGGCGGCGGCGGCGCAGGTGGCCGAGCCGGGCGGCGGCGGCGCCTCCTCCCCCAGCCCTGGGCCGGCGGCGGTGGAGGGGGGAGGTGGCGCTTAAAGGGGCAGGAGCTACTGGGGTGAGAACGAGCGCTTGGGAAGGGCTGTGCGAAGGCTCCGCTGGGGGATGGGGAAGCGGGTGGCGTCTCCTAGGGGCCAGAACCAGGAAGGATCCCAGATGGAGGAAGAGAACAGATCCCAGGAAGAGACAGAAACTTCTGTGGCGAAGTGGGGGATGGTGGTGGGTCCGAACAGAAGTACTTGGGAGAGCTCTGCCTGTGCTCCCGAACCAGCAAAGACCCCTTTACAAAGGAGGCTGAGAAGGCAGTGGGAACCACAAGAATTCCAAGGAGACCAAGGGAAGAGGGAGCGGGAACTCAAGGCCGAGCGTACTAGGGATCACGCACAGCGTCCTACTAGGTGAACAGGTTCCGGGGCTTCAGCTCCTCACGCACCCACCCGCACAGCCCTGGAGCCTCTGAAATCGGGAAGCCACAAGCGCAAAACTCCCAGTCCTCTCAACCTCAGCTCTACCTCTCACTCGATGTCCTCAGTGACTAGTGTGGAGGCCATCCATAGCAGCCCTAGTGAGGCTGATGTGGGACTGTGAGAATGGGCTTTATTCATAGTTCAGTTTTGCCCCAACCACCAGCACTTGCAGTAACCTCTGGGGCAACAGGAAGCAGCTGCTCAGTGCAGCCCCCACCTGGTGGTGGGTCAGGGTGGGGGAGGAGGGAAGACAGGGACTTAAAAGGCCTGAGAGAAATTAGGGGAAAGGAAGCACCTCAAAGACCCTCCTCAACACGACCCGAAGCGGGTCTTTCCTTTGTGGGGGCTAGCAATAAAGTACAAAAAATATTACTTGAATCTCCCCAGCTTAAATGTGAATGAGCAAGGGGCAATACTCCACGGGGGAAAGGGGAAAGTCCCCCCCCCCCTAAGGTACAGGCTCAGGGGCTTCCTTAAAGGTAGAGCTTGCAATGCTAGGATCCCATGGTGGGCAGCCTCACCAGCTGAGCTCTCTGACCTCTGCATAGTCCCATTTCCTCTCCTTCACCCCCCAAAATGTGCAAAGGTTAGGCCCCACCCCTGCTGAGTCAGGCAGGGAGAGAGCTAGGCATCCCTCAGGCCTTCCCCAGGGCTGACCCTGTACTTACCCATGTCAGTCTGGCAGGGCTCCAGGCTGGGACCACCCGGCTCCTCACTGTCCTTGGGCCCCTCTTCACGCAAAAGCTGGTATTGGGTCCTCCCAAACTGTGAGCTGGGAACTAGCAAGAATCAAAAAGCCAATGTATGCTTCCTCCGAACCACACAGGCTGAACTGCTGTAGGGTGATGTCCCTGTGTGACAGACTGGAGTGGAGAGGAGGAGGGAAGGGCGGGGCTTTATCTGGGTGGAGAGAGGGAGGAGGCAAGGACAGGGCAGACCAGGAGAAATATGGAGGAAGGTTAGAACTGTGTTGACACTTCAGTAGCGTGGTAAGAGGGCGGTAGAGGGAAGGAAATAAGTAGTTGCACCGCGTAAGACGGAGAAGGTTCTAGATAAATGCTGAAGGGGATAAAACTGTCAGGGTAAGGGGTAGAAGGATGCAAATGACCTTTAGGATTTCAGTTCCCAGGTCTGCATCTGGGTGTACAGGAAAACAGCAGAAAGGGTTGACCCATAACCTGGAGCATTCTCTACCAGGTTCTTAGCCACTCCAAAGTCAGGACCTGGAGGAAGTGTCCCCACCCCCATAACTCATCATTTCGCCAAATCCAAGCTTTTCTGGGAGCAAACTACCAGGCACAAGCAGCTCAGGGGCTCCACCTTCTGTCCAGATCATGACAACAGGAGAGATTGGTGCCAAGAACGTCATAGGCAGATGGGAGGAAGCTTAGAGGCCCTACTCCACCCCTGGCGCCTCTCCCAGGGCCCCTCCCCAACCTTCAGCCCCCAGGGGCCTCTGAATTGGGAGATCAGTCCCCGCCTAGCTCCTACCAACTTGAAGTCCTCGGTGGGTGGAGCTTGCAAGTGCAGGCTCCTCCTCAGGACAAAAGCCCCAGCTGGTTTGTAAACAGTCATTAGAAGAGAACCACCTCCCAGCAAATGGCCTTTATGAATTTCAAAATGGTGAGATCAGAGTTATTGCAGCCTCCAGTGCTACCGCCAGAGGGCAGTAGGATGGGCCTAAAGAACACTAAGGAACACAAAAAGTGACCTTGCACTTTGCACCTAAATGGGCTACAATGATCTATTTAGTTAAAAAAAAAAAACCCAAGCAGCAGCGCTAAAAATTATTTCCCTGTAACAGATTAAATCTCTTTTCCAAGCTTTCATAAGGGGTCTAGAGCTCAGGCTAGACCTAAGTATTTTTCCCCCTGCAGAGCCTCAGGCAATCAAACTGCAGCAAGCTTGCTCAAAGTCAGGAAGCAGTAGTTAGGAATACTTTCTGAAGAAATGAAAGATTAGCAAAGATATAGAGGGCCATTTTAACTCAATTTTAATAAAGACAGGTAATCACCACCATTTCCAAAAAACTTAATTCATGTAACTAACTGCTCCCTTGCCTTCGTATGTTCTAAAACCATTAGTACATACCTTAGTATGTTCTAACCATTCCATTTATCCCAGTGACTTTCTTTAAAAACTCCCTTTGCACCAGGGCTGGGATTGCAGCTGAGTGATACAGCACTTGCCTTGCATGCATGAGGCACTGGGTTCAATCCTTAGCACCACATAAAAACAAATTAAGGTATTTTTAAAAAATCCCTCTGTGCCAGGTTTAATAGCTCATGCCTGCATACCCAGTGATTTGGGAGGCTAAGGCAAGCCTGCATGTTCAGGCAGATGGGAATCTCTTGTAATCCCAGCTACTTGGGAAACCTAGAACTGCCAAATTCCAGGCCAGCCTGGTCAATTTAGCAAGACCATCTCAAAATTTAAAAACAGCCCACATATGGTGGTGCACACCTGTAATTCCAGCAACTTGAGGCTGAAACAGGAGGATCCAAAGTTCAAAGCCAGCCTCAGACCCTGAACACTTTACGAAGACCCTGTCTCAAAATAAAGGTCTGGGGATGTGGCTCAGTGGTAGAGAAGCTCTGGGTTCAATCCCCAGTACCAGGTGATAATAAAAAGGGCTGGGATGTAACTATGGTATAGTAGCTCTATGTTCAATCCTAGTACCACAAAAACGAAATCTTTTCTGGTACAAACCCCTTTTGAGATGGGGGTCTCATTAAGTTGCTTAGAGCATCACTAAATTGCTGAGGCTGGTTTCCAACTTGGGAACCTCCTGCCTCAGTCTCCAGAGTGGCTGGGATTACAGGCATGGGCCAACAGACCCTGTAATTCCCTTGATTTTTAACCAGAAGTACAAATGTGCTATAAAGAATATATGACAAGCCAGGGGCAGTGATGCACACCTGTAATCCCAGGACTTTGGGAGGCTGAGACAGGTTCAAAGCCAGCCTCAGCACCGGCGAGGCACTAAGCAACTCAGTGAGACCCTGTCTCTACATAAAACACAAAACAGGGCTGGGGATGTGGCTCAGTGCTCCTGACTTCAACCCCCAGTACCAAAAGAAAAAAAAAAGAAAAAGAATATATATGACAAAAAAAAAAAATTGCTTTGGACAAATGCCATAAAAGTGCCAAAGCTGAGGCTCTACCAAAATCACATTACCCACAGGAACTCCTCAAAAGATTCACATGGTTATTCTTTTTATGATCCCATTTCAAATATATAGGCCTACTTTGTGCTAAAATTGCACCTTGTAGCCCCTCACTGTCAGAAACTTCAGTACTGGCTATATTATCAAAACCAAGAAAAACACTCAAATTCTGAGAGGTGTACATTTTATTGGAAATCTTAAATACACTCTTCAGACAGAACATAATGTCTTCAATCAAGGCTTTTGTGTGGCCTACACAGAAAACTGTGGTTTTTTAGGATTACAGGCAAGGAGAGGAACAATACACTGGATGAATGCTTAGTTTGGCAAGAAGACCTCTCATGATGAATGTTCTTCAGCCAGTTTATCAGCTTTTGCCACTGCTTCTTCAATGGGTCCCACCATATAGAAAGCCTGTTCTGGGAGATGGTCATATTCACCTACATGAAAAAAAAGTCCAATTAATAAGAAGTTAAGGGACTTTATGCAGTATGGTACACACCTCACCACTTGAGGTCACCAGTCAGACCTTCTAACTCATGCCATGTAAGAAAACTTTTGTTGAGAGCAAAAGGAAAAAAAAAAAAAAAAAAAAAAAAACCTCACAAGTCAAATTCACAAGAAGACATGTGCCAGGAGTGGTGGCGCATGCCTGTAATCCCAGCATTTTAGGAGGCTGAGACAGGAGAATGGTGAGTTCAAAGCCAGCCTTAGCAAGGGCGGAGTGCTAAGCAACTCAGTGAGACCCTGTCTCTGGCATATCCCTGTAATCCCAGCTATTTAGGAGTCTGAGGCAGAAGGATCACAAGTTCAAGGCCAGCATCAGCAACTTAGCAAGAACCCGGTCTCAAAATTTAAAAATTACAAGGGCTAAAAAAAAAAAAAAAAAAAAAAATTACAAGGGCTAGGAATACAACTCAGTGATGAAGTATCCCTGAGTTCATCTCTAATACCCCCCAAAATTTATTTTTTTGATACCGGGTATTGAACTCAGGGGTACTCAACCACTGAGCCACATCCCTAGCCCTATTTTGTGTTTTATTTAGAGACAGGGTCTCGCTGAGTTGCTTAGCACCTCGCAGTGCTAGGCTGGCTTTGAACTCACAATTCTCCTGTCTCAGCCTCCCAAAGTGCTGGGATTACAGGCATGCGCCACCACGCCTGGCCCAACCCCAAAATTTTAAACAGAAATTATTTAGTATGGATGAAGAAAACATGAAGAGAGGGGCTAGGGCTGTAGCTGTAGAGTGCTTGCTTCCATGTGAGGCACTGGGTTCAATCCTCAGTACCACATGAAAATAAATAAAGATATGGTGTCCATCAACAACTAAAAAAATATTTAAAAAAAAAAAGAAAACACAAGGGGCTAGGGTTGTGGCTCAGTGGTAGAGTGCTCGTCTGGCACATGTAAGGCACTGGGTTGGATCCTCAGCACCACATAAAAATAAAATAGGGCTGGGGTTATGGCGCAGTGGTAGCGTGCTTGCCTAGCATGCGTGAGGCACTAGGTTCGATCCTCAGAACCACATAAAAAATAAAATAGAGATATTTTGTCCACCTACAACTAAAAAATAAAAATAAAATAAACAAAATAAAGGTATTATGTACATCTATAACTTAAAAAAAAAGAAAAGAAAACCACATGAGCCAGATGAGGTGGCACACGCCTGTAATACCAGCAGGCTAAGACAGAAGATCATCAGTTCAGAGCCAATCACAGCAACTTAGCAAGACTCTGTCCTGCCTCAAAATAAAAGGGGGCTGGGAATGTGGTTCAGTGATAGAGTGCCCCTGGGTTCAATTCCTGGTACCAAACAAAACAAAATCAGCACCATAAGGAGGTGGCAGGGGATGTGGCCCAGAGGCAGAGCACTTGCCTAGCATGCACATTAGACCTTGAGTTTTAGCCCTAGAACTATTTAAGGGGAAAAAAAAGAAAGAAAACATGGGTTGGAATCATATAACCCATGTTCAAATTCTGGCTTTCTACTTTTCTGGTCATATGATATTGGGATATGATTTAATTTTTCCTGTGTTCTAGTTTCCTAATTTGTAAAACAATGTAGTAATGTTTTCCCTCTAAGATTGTAATTCACTTAGGAGAGTAGTTAGCATTGAAAAAGGGCTAGATGACCAAGTAAATATAAGACACATTCTCAAGAAGTAAATCAGTTATGGTGGTGCATGCCTATAATCTCAGCTGCTCAGGAGGCTGAGGCAGGAGGATCAGAAATTTGTGGCCAGCTTGGACAATTCAGTAAGACCCTGTCTCAAAATAAAAAGAAGTGAGAGATGTAGCCAGTGGTAGTGAGGTTCTGGATTCAATTCCTAGCATCTCCCCTCCACAAAGTAAACGTTTCATTTTTAAGTACTTTTAATTGTAGATGGACACAATACTTTTCTTTTTTTTTTTAATGTTTTTTTTTTAATGTGGTGCTGAGGGTGGAACCCAATACCTCACATGTGCCAGACAAGTGCTCTACCACTGAGGCACAACCCCAGCCCCCAAAGTAAACATTATATCTTATTTCCTCAGTAAAATAAATAAATAAATAAATAAATAATCGGCATATTATTTATTGCTTGATGGTTTTTAGAATGGGAACACAGCACAGAGAGCATTCATAATTTTGTTTTTTCAGCTTTGTACTCCAATTCTCACCTGCCAAAATCTGCTGGAATCCTTTGATGGTCTCCTTTAGGGGTACCAGCTTCCCCATATGACCTGTGAAGACTTCAGCAACCTGGAATGGCTGAGACAAGAAACGCTGTATTTTCCGTGCACGGGACACAGTCAACTTGTCTTCTTCGGAAAGCTCATCCATACCTAGGATGGCAATAATATCCTGGAGTGATTTGTAGTCCTAAGAGAAAAAAAAGATAAAGAGGCCTAAGCAAGTATTCATATTCCTTTAGACAAAAACCTAAGTACAGAAACAAACTAAGAATGGGAAAATTAATATTCAGGGATAATGAGGGTCCTCAACCAAGTTCAGTGTTTTGTTCTCCTTATTCTACCGAGTACTATTAAAAAAAAAAAGGAATTCCAAAGCCTAAGTACCTAGAAGCCCAAG
This sequence comes from Geosciurus inauris, assembly GCA_004024805.1. Taxonomy (NCBI): domain Eukaryota; kingdom Metazoa; phylum Chordata; class Mammalia; order Rodentia; family Sciuridae; genus Geosciurus; species Geosciurus inauris. The sequence continues at coordinate 8,563 of PVHX01010700.1, read as the reverse complement.
AGACCTCATTAACACTATCAACTTTCCTTGCTCCAAAGGAAATCACACTATCCAGTCCTAATAGTTTTCAAATTCCTTCCATGACTTTATGATCACTGATGACAATATAATCACCTGCAGGATCTTTTGCACTCCACGGGCAACATCATAATGCTCACTGCCAACAATGTTGGGATCCATGATGCGAGAGGTGGAGTCCAGAGGATCCACAGCTGGATAGATGCCCAGCTCAGCAATCGCACGGGACAGCACGGTGGTAGCATCCAAATGGGCAAAGGTAGTGGCAGGGGCAGGGTCAGTCAGGTCATCAGCAGGCACATAGATAGCCTAAATTGAGTCAAGAACCCATTTAGAGAAGCAAGAACCAAAGTATAATTCCATTTAAGCCATTCCTCCTATTGACCTCTCTTTATCACCTTACTCCATCTTTACAGTGTTAAATGTCAACCTCAAGAGTTTCATACCAAATACCTGCCAGGTGAGTTTATATATTATCTGGTCCTTCTAAGTCATGAGGGAAAAATTTTCATTGTCATTTTTCTATTTAATCCTATGTTTTAACTCTACTGTAATAATATCAACTTTTACCAATTAAAAAAATAAAGTTTATTGAAGTGATTTATGGGGGCTGGGGTTGTGGCGCAGTGGTAGCGTGCTTGCCTAGCATGCGTGAGGCACTGGGTTCGATCCTCAGCACCACATAAAAATAAAATAAAGATATTCTATCTGCCTACAACTAAAAAATAATATAAAAAAAATTCTTTAAAAAAAAAAAAAGTGATTTATGATGTAGCCAAGTGTGGTGGCACACGTCTGTAATCCCAGCAACTGGGGGGTCAGGTGCAAGGCCCTAGGCAATTTAGTGAGAATCTGTCTCAGAATGTGGCTCAGTGGTTAAGTGACCTTGGGTTCAACCCTCAGTTTCAAGGGAAAAAAAAAATTATTCAAGAGGGTTGAGATAGCTCAGTGTTAGAGGGTGTCTAGCAGGTATTTGATCCCTAGCACCAATAGGGGAAAAAAAATCGTGAAAGTTACTATAATTTATCCCTATGTTTTAAATAATTTTGCTATATGTACCACCTATATGTGTTTAAAATTTGTAGTACACTAACTCAGTAAATATTTAATAGTCAATTTCCATATAGTTTGAGAATTCCCTTAGGCTGGAAACCAGTATTTTGTGAACTATATTTACATGTATACCTTCAATTACTTTAGATGGGTGTTTCTAAACCTTTCATGATCTTGAAAATGCAAAAAACAATTTGGGGGGGGTTACTGGAGATTGAACTTAGGGGCACTCGACCACTGAGCCACATCCCCAGCCCTATTTTGTGTTTTATGTAGAGACAGGGTCTCACTGAGTTGCTTAGTGCCTCGCTGTTGCTGAGGCTGGCTTTGAACTAGTGATTCTCCTGTCTCAGCCTCCCTAAGTGCTAGGATTACAGGCTTGCACCACCGTACCCGGCTGCAAAAAACAATTTAAAAAAAAAATTTTTTTAGTTGTTGATGGATCTTTATTTTATTCAATTATTATTTATATGTGGTGCTGAGGACCAAACCCAGTGCCTCACACATGCGAGGCAAGCGCTCTACCACTGAGCTATAGACCCAGCCCTGCAAAAAACAATTTTTACACATTATTCAAGCTCATGAACCCAGCCCCAACTTAAAAGCCCTTGATGTAATGAGGTTTTATACCACAAGTCAAACCTTCATCCACTTACTTTTTCTTACCTGTACAGAGGTAATAGATCCCTTCTTGGTAGTGGTGATTCTTTCCTGCATAGTACCCATGTCAGTGGCCAGGGTAGGCTGATAGCCTACAGCAGAAGGGATTCTGCCCAATAAGGCAGATACCTAAGAGAAAAAAAGAACAAAGGTCTCAGTTGTCTACATCTTTAGCCTGGTCTACACAATCACAGAGAAAAGCTCCATGAACTTCCTCTCAAGGATGCCCTTTCACCTCTGAGCCAGCCTGGGTGAAGCGGAAGATGTTATCAATAAACAGCAGTACATCTTGACCTTCTTGGTCTCTGAAGTATTCAGCCACAGTCAGTCCAGTCAGAGCTACCCGGGCACGAGCACCAGGTGGTTCATTCATTTGACCATACACCAACGCTACCTGCAATAATCAGATAGTCAGAAAATCTGGCAGAGTATGGAAGTCACATATACCCAAGATTCTCCAGAGAGAAACCACTACAGATTCTCCTTCTCAGGTGTCAATATTTTTGTTTATAAATTTCTTTTCCCTATTAGACATTCAGTTCAAAACAGAAAAATAATTTCTTGTATTAAAAAGGCAAAAATTCCTATAGTAGGGAGGAAATAAACACCTTTGGAAGCAAAAACAAAACACAGACATGTGAAGCACCTCCAACCTCCCCTCAACAATAAGCTTTCAAATGACAGGACTTTCTAACAGAAAGAAAAATCTAGAGCTAGGTAAACAGTTCAGTGGTAGTGTGTCTCCTTGGCATATACAAGGCCTTGGATTTGATACCCTGCACAACACACACAAGTCTAGCTGGGCACAGTGGTGGCTGCCAAGTAACTTGGGAGGCTGAGGGAGAAGGATCACAAGTTTGAGGCCAGACTCAGCAACTTAGTGAGAGCCTGTCTCAAATTAAAACATTCATTCATTCGCTTAGGTACGGGGACTGAACCCAGATGTGCTTTCCCACTGAGCCACATCCCCAGCCCTTTTACATATTTTATCTAGAGACAGGGTCTTGGTAAGTTGCTCAGGGACTAGCTAAGTTGCTAAGGCTGGCTTTGAACTTGCAATCCTGCCTCAACTTCCTGAGCCACTGTTTATTTATGTTTTTAAAATATTAGTTGCAGATGGACACAATACTGTTATTTATTTTAGGTGGTGCTGAGGATAGAATCCAGTGCTGCACATGTGCTAGGCAAGGGCTCTACACTGAGTCACAAACCCAGCACTCTCAAATTTTTATTTGTTTATTTAATTTTGGTAGTAGGGATTGAACCCAGGATTGCTTTTGCCACTAAGTTACATCCACAAGCCCTTTTTAAATTTTTTTATTTTGAGACGAAGTCTCACTAAGTTGCTCAGGGATTCATGAATTTGCTGAGGCTGATCTTGGATTTGTAATCCTCCTGCCTCTACCTCCCAAGTCACTGGGATTACAGGTGTGAGACACTGCACCTGGCTCAAAACAAAATAAAGAGCTGAGGATGTAGCTCCACGTTAAAGCACACCTGGGTTCAATCCCTAGTACCATCTAAAAAAAGGGTTTAGCTGCCTAAAGTGTTCTGCCACAACTATTATGTGAATTTTAGTCAGTCAAGTGCTCACCTTGGAGGTAGCATCTTTTAAGTTGATAACACCAGATTCAATCATTTCATGGTATAAGTCATTGCCTTCACGGGTCCTTTCGCCAACACCAGCAAACACAGAGTAACCACCATGGGCTTTGGCAACATTGTTAATTAACTCCATGATCAACACTGTCTTGCCAACTCCAGCACCACCAAAGAGCCCTAGAAGAGGTAGGAAAAAAATATTTATGAGTTCTACATTCCCAAATTAAGGAAACCTTAAAAATTTTTGCTTTTTTCCATCTTTTCCCTTCTCAGGAATGGCATCTGGCTTCAGCAAACTCAGAAGAACGAAAGTCAGAAGCTACTCATCAGTGAGGGAAAGATTATCAATACAGCTCAATTTGATATTGATAATAACCCCCCCTCCCATATTAGGTTTGGATAATATGTACCCACCACTAACATACCAATTTTGCCACCCTTGGCATAGGGGGCTAGCAGATCCACAACCTTGATACCAGTCACCAGAATTTCCTGCTCAACACTCATCTCAATGAACTCAGGAGCCTCAGCATGAATAGGAGCAAATCTGTTCAGAGGAGAAAACAGGACCACCATCTATATTCATTTTGGTGAGAACAACTCAAGTCTTAAATACCCCTATCAATTCTCAAGTCCGTTTTTTCCCCAGAGGATCTAGTCTACATTATAGCCAAGATGTCATCAAGTATCTAGCTTCGGGGATGGGGTCATGGCTCAGTGGTAGAGCACTTGCCTAGCATGTGTGGGACCCTAGGTTCAATCCCTAGCACCACATGAAGATTAATAAATAAAGGTATAAAAAAAATTTTTTTTAAAGTACCTAGCTTCACTTTCTGCAATAAAGGTACTTCATCTCAGGAACAAATAATCCCATTTCCTGGCAACTTTAACTATCAAAGTTTCGCCTTTTACTAAGCTTTAACCTAATAGTATTCCTTTACATATCAATAAGAAGACAAAGCCGTGCAAGTTTTTAAAAATCCTCAACCTAGGGCTAGAGTTGTGACTCAGTGGTACGGCGCTCGCACGTGTAAGGAGCTGGGTTCAATCCCTCAGCACCACACAAAAACAAAATGAAAGTATTGTATCCATCTACCCCCCCCCCCCAAATCTCAACCTAAGCCATAAACCTGAGCCTTAAAAAAAAAAGGGGGGGGGGGATCCTAAGTATCAGTTCTCAACAATCAACTTGTGTTTCCTTAATTTCTTCAGGAAAAAACATGTTATTTATTTTTTGGTATTGGAGATCAAACCCAAAGGAGCTTTATCACTGAGCCACATTCCCAGTCCTTTCTATTTTTTGAGACAGGGTCTCACTAAATTGCTGAGGCTGGCCTTGAACTTGAATATCATTCTTCCTTAGCCTTCTTCATTGTTGGGGTGACAGGCCTGTGCCATAGTACAGGGCAGCATCATGTGATTTTTAACCACTGAATACATGAGCATTTTAAGTATTCTGTTGTAGGAAAATTTTGCTTTATAAGATGTCACCTTAATGTGTAAAACTCCAAGAAAAAGCAATTCCTTTGTGAATAGATGCAGCAAGAAGAACTTACTGTTTGGTTTTGATAGGACCTCTCTCATCAATAGGTTCTCCAATGACATTCATGATTCTGCCCAAAGTCTCAGGACCAACAGGAATTTTTATTGGTGCACCAGAATCTAAGACTTTCTGACCTCTAACCAAGCCTTCTGTCCCATCCATAGCAATGGTTCTTACTGTGCTCTCACCTGTCAGATAAAGGCATTGCAAGATTATACATAGAAATGAGTTAGTATCATAATACTTAACAAAGTGTAGCTGTTATGAAAGATCTAAGTCAACCAAGGCTCCTTCTCAGTATCTAAATTTGGCTTCAGCATACTCAGAAGAACGAAAGTCATTTTAATAAAATCATCACAGAAGGGAAACAGCTTGATTTCAGCGCTATCTGGATTAAACAGTCTTCTCTATTCTTAAACATTCTACTTACCCAAATGCTGGGCCACTTCCAAAACCAGCCTGGTGTCCCTGCCTTGCACTTCCAGGGCATTCAGGATAGGTGGTAATCCCTCATCAAACTGGACATCCACTACTGCACCAATGACTGCCACGATGCGCCCCGTGGCCGGTCCTGCCTTCGGCGACGGCGATGTTTGCGCTGCATAGTCTCTGGCTAATAGAAAAAAACATATTGGAAGGAGAAGGGCTCAGTATAGTTAAGAGGAGGGCCTTGGTACATCGAAAGCACCAACAACCCACAGGGAGAGGTGAATTAACCCAGGCTCGGCCTCCTTCCGCTTGCACGGAAGGCGTGTCCAGAGATTGGGCCACGCAGCCCTTGAGAACGCGCCTGCACAGCTTTCCATGCTCATGCACAAAACTGCATTATTCCTTAGCGTAGTACGATCACACGAGAAGGTCAATGCACCTGCTCGCACTTTTCGGTCACACAATGCCCGTTCTCCAAAACGGGATAGTATGGAAGTTGAAGAAAGCTCCCAAGGGCTATCTGTTCTTATTTTCCCACCGTTTGAGAACAGGACGCTACCCATCCCATCCTTTTAGCACTACGGATCCCTTAGGCCCAAGGTACGATCGGCCCCCGGCTCAAGGTCATAAGGAGGCAAAACTGAACACGGCTCCTAGAGGAAAGCACTTACCAGGTTGGACCGCTGCCGGGGCAGCCCGCAGTAAAAGCTGGGCTTGGGGTAGCGACGCCGAAGGGCTGAGTCCCCGCAAGGCCCCGGAGGCCGACGCAGCGGCCACACGACCTACAAGACTCAACATGGCGGAGTCCGGGTGGAGACTGAGTGCGGCAGCTATCCCCGCCGCCTGCAACCTGCAGTTGGGGCGAGGCCCACTCTGCTGTAGACCCATCCATTGGGTAAATTTACTGCTCATCATTCTTAACTCTGTTTCTATAGGTTAATAAGCTTTCACCTTCTAAACCATTGGTCAAAACTAATGCTAATCAGAAAAGGCTTCTATTATTGGACTTGCAGCCCTGGGAGCCTTGAAACCTAATTGGACCATAGAAATGTCAGCTGGAGAGAGTACTTGGCGGAACTACGTTTAGGAAAGGGGCCGAGTTCCTGTTGGAAGTGGCCAAGCACGTGGGCTGTCTTTTCTTGTCCTTGGGCTCTCCCCTTAGGTAGGACTTTGAGCTGATTGATAGCCAGAGTGGTGGGATTACCGAAGTCGTGCGTCGGGAAGCATTTTTGCAGATGAACCTGGCGAGGTCGAGTCTTTTCTAGAATCAAAACATATTTTTTCTTTCACATAGTGTGATTGGAAGCTCCCAGGAGGCTCAGCAGATCAATAACCTGGACTGGATCTTCATCACTATACAATAAAAGAAACTAAAGTAACCAGTCATTTAATAGATGTATGCTAGGCTTGAGTAGACAACAATAATTAAGTCTCAGGACTTTCTTTTTAATATTCAAATAAGCAAACAATGCAAAATGTTATGGTTCTTGATTAGTATTGGTAAAGTGCTTACATAGTAGAGAAAGGATAAATTTGAGTTGCCTAAATCTGTAGGGAAATTGCCCTCAGCTGTGAAATATGAGTAGAAATTCCTAGGGTAAATAGAAAGCAAGGATTTTCCAAGCACCCATTTGCATGAAACAGCATGTTCCTTTTGTGGAACTGCAAGTGGTTTGTTTGTAGGTGAAGGAAAAAAAAAAAAAAAGCCAGGATAAAGCAACTCAGGGTATAGCTCCGAAGCAGTGTTTGCCTCACATGTGGGAAGCCCTGGGTTTAACTCCCAGCAATAAGGAGAAAAACAAAAAAACAAAGGAGGATAGTAAAAAAATGAATTATAGAATGAGAAATAGGGGACAGGTCTTGAAGGGCTTTTGAATCAGAATGGGAGCTGGGCAAATATGTGTGTGTTCCTTCAGACTGGGAAATCACAAAATTAACAGGCTCTTTTCCTAGAGTGTTAATTGTATTCACAGATACTTTGAGGTGGAAATGGCGAACTCAAGGGCACTTAACCACTGAGCACATCCCCAGGCCATTTTATTTTCTATTTTGAGACAGGGTTTTGCCAAGCTTAAGGCCTTTCTAAGATGCTGAAGCTGGCTTTGAACTTGTGATATTTCTGCCTCAGCCTCAACTTCTTAGTTCTCATTTTTTTTTTTGTTTTTGTTTTTTTGGGTTTTTTTTGGGTACTAGGGATTGAACTTAGGGGCACTCGACCACTGAGCCACATCCCCAGCCCAATTTTGCGTTTATGTAGAGACAGGATCTCACTGAGTTGCCTAGCGCCTCACCCTTGCTGAGGCTGGCTTTGAACTCGCTATTCTCCTGTCTCAGCCTCCCTAAGTGCTGGGATTACAGGCTTGCGCCAACCCGACCGGCTCTCATTGTTTTTTGTTAAGTATATTTTTAGATGTTGGTGGGCCTTTATTTTATTCATTTATTTATATACGGTGCTGAGAATCGAACCCAGTGCCTCACACATGCTAGGGAAGTACTGTACCACTGAGCCACAACTCCAGCCCCAGTTCTCAGTTTTCTGATCATAAAAAAGTTCTACACTGTGGAATTGGAGAGCTACCAGAGAGTTTAACAGAGAAAAGAAGAAGGAAAAAAAATGTTACTTTTGAAATGCCTCTGGAATATCCATCTGGTAATCTTGCCAAGTAAGAAAGAAAGCAAGAGGGCTGGGATTGTAGCTCAGTGGTAGAGCGCTTGCCTCGCATGCGTGAGGCCCTGGGTTCGATCCTCAGCACCACATACAAAGCAATAAAATAAAGACATTGTGGGGCTGGGATTGTGGCTCAGTGGTAAAGCGCTTGCCTCGCATGCGTGAGGCACTGGGTTCGATCCTCAGCACCACATAAAAATAAATCAATAAAGATATTGTGTCCACCTACAACTAAAAAATATTTAAAAAAAAAAATAAAGACATTGTGTCCATCCACAACTAGAAAAAAATTAAAAAAAAAAAAAAAAAAGAAAGCAAGCAAGAGATGCCAGGCATAGTGATGCACGCCTGTAATCCCAGCAGCTGGGGAAGCAGCAGGATTGCAAGTTCAAGCCAGTCTCAGCAAATTAGGGAGGCCCTAAGAAAGTTAGCAAGAGCCTGTCAAAAAATATATATATTAAAAAAGGGTTGGGAATCGCGAGTTCAAAGCCAGCCTCAGCAACAGCGATGTGCTAAGCAACTCAGTAAGACCCTGTCTCTACATAAAACATAAAATAGGGCTGGGGATGTGGCTCAGTGGTCGAGTACCC